>JBCAUA010515597.1:0-16908 GCA_038406235.1 Peronia verruculata | reverse complement strand
AGTATTAGAGTGACAATATCTGGATGTCCTTTCATTCCCACAAGTTTGTGATATTATAACATAAGTGACATTTTTTGGCTAAAGGATACAGATTAGGAAATTAGAGTAATGTTTGAAATTTTCTTCACATTTAGTGCCTCAAAAGCCGTCATATAATGAAGCCCTCTTTCCGATCTTGGCTGGGTACACGAAAATCTTTTGTAATAGAGGAAGAGGGCGGCGAGGCGGGCGTGGACGGGAATATTTCACGATGGGCAGGGGGAGATAGGGTGGAAAGAGGGAGCATCCTATAAGGTCATACAAGCGCTGGGAATGAACAAAACAACAACAACAACAACAACAACAACAAACAAACAAACAATGAAAGACTGAAACTTAAAAGCTATTTCGTTACATGAGGAAGAAAATGGAACACACGAACAAGAAATAATGAAATTACTATGCTTAGTCATTTGGATCACTCGCTGGACCTGGACCACTTGCTATTGTATAACGCTGCCTGCGTAATTTTCTGGCTGATGTTATACTTTTTGCCCTCTTTAGTGCACTTCAGCGAGTCACAACACCGTGTGCCGCGTGTGCCGCATCTCGCCCGTTACAGATTGCTGGGCAGAAACTGTTATAGTATTCAGCGTTGAATAGTTAGCCTCATACTGACGTTTACAAGAGAACCAGGAAACGTTTAACGTTCAAGCAAGTAAGTTTCAGCAAATATTTGTGGGAACAAAATGGAATGTTATAATCCCCCCCCCCTACAAAAAATCCCTCATTTTCACTTACATGTATGTATTCCTAGAACTAGGGTTTATGTTAATGTTATTTGTTATATTTTAAACGGGTATGTTAAAAATATGACAACAGACTGGCCGTGGCGTTGAATAGCTCTATAAACACTACAGTAATGGTATTTTGTAATTTGGAAACATGAATTAATAGAATCTAAAATGCCGATTTTCTTACAATTCATATAGAGAGAAAGAAATAGAGAAAAAAGAGAAAGGATAGCATGTCTTCGTCTAGCTAGCTTATCCCATACGATATGTTTAACAGATCTTCATTTTGCAATAAGCAGTGTTAGGTGATCCGTAATTTGGTTTTGACGTGACTTGAAAATGGTTCTTCTCTCATTAATAGACACACTCGGTTCCATACTTCCTTGCAAACGACAAAACAGTCCAGTTCACCCACTGGTAAAGACCATTGTCTTCAATACTCACCGATAACACAAGGCGTTGACCGTATACTATAAATGGTCAGTCTTTTTGTACGCCAATGAATGTTATGGCATCACACGGTCTTTTGTCACTAGACAAACATCGTGCCAAGAAAAATCATTTGGAATTCGTGTGATCAGCCTATCATTACTGTTCTCTTTGTGGTCGGGTTAGGCCGCACTAAGGATCATAACGTATGTCCATCTACTTTATGTCAGGTTGCATGTAGAAGGAATTCGCTGGATCGCCATTGGCGATGGGCAGCATCCTTATTAATTTTGTTTTGTTGGATCACAATCGTGAGTGACAGTTCTCTATAGTCATTGCAGAGGAATTAGTTTCTACAATTAATGTAATAACAATGACCCGGTGGACTGGGTCCGCTGGCCTTCTACTGAAAGACAGCTTAAAAAAAAAAAAAATCAACTACAAACACACACACAAAACAAACAAACAAACAAAAGGCATATTGAAGTTTTTAAACAATTTAAACTCTGTAAGTGTAGTAAAGCTGTCTTTGCTGGTGAGACTTAATTCAGCAGCTTCTTACTCATTGAGTGCGATGTAAAAATTTTAGGTTAACACCACATTATGTCGAGCAGCTTAACCAGCTCGCCATGATCACTCCACGGTCCAGTAAGGGCGGTACAGCGCGAGTGACTGCACAGAAAGCTGAACAGTTTTCCACACCAATTTTAATTCAATCGAGAAAAAGAGTCAAATTTTAATTCCATCCACTCAGGCCAATGCTCACAAAATCCTGAGATATCACTCGAGCTATGAGGGACGTTAAAATAATGTCCGCATGTTCTATTATTTCCCATTGCTCACAGCTCGGGTTTACAAAGCAGTGGTCGCTTGTTCTGGGGCCATCTCAGTAATACTTCATGCATAAGTTAACGCGCCCTTCACAGCGCTCCTCGACCTACCCACGTAAAGCCAGTCTTAGATAAGTTAATATACAACACCAGCGAAGCACACAGAATAATGATCGCCGCCAGGGCTTCACTCATGTGAAATGTATTGAACCGCAAAAAATGGGAATCCGATTCCTTCAGTAACTTTTCCTTGATGTGTTGTAGATCTAGTTGGGACCAGCTTGTGGTTAGATCATATTTGTGCCTCCTACATCTTTGCCTTGATCTTAGTGGGATGAAATTGTTAAATCTGCACCACATCTAGGATTTCTGTCCATTGCATAATTTATGTGGCATACAGCTGTGTGAGTACATTATGACCCTGATGGAGATTGGTGCGTGTGGCTGTTTCAATATGTTGGAAAGAGTTGGCATGGGGTGGGGTGGGATTGGAGAGGAGTGAAAAACAATCATTTACCTTTTAATCGTGTCCAGATGAGGTTACGTGGTTGGTTGATGAACTCAGGAAAAACATCTATCTACGTCTCTTCTCATACTGTTACCCTTTGCTGACTATCTTATTCTTATGCCATAGCCATATGCCTAACTATCTTACATTTTATAGCTCCTAATCTCCTGTCATCCTGTCCCACTATAATAATTAGCATTATTCTTTAAATCGTCCTATTTTCTTCTATTTTTTTCTTCAGAGTTTCACTTGAGCACTGATTGCGTTACTGGTGTTGCTATGTGAGTTAATGTAATGCCTGATCGATTGCCATCATGTTACAAACCAGTGACGACGCCATGAATCGCACAAACACAACACCTGCTACCTGTGCCGACGACGTGCCTTCGTCAGATGTTTTCTTTGAAAGTAAGTCCTTTTTCTCCACTGTTGATTAAACAAGGAAGTGAACCGCCTTTAAATGCTCTTATGTTTTGTTTTGTGCGCGAAATAATATATTGTAGATTTTTTCCCCCGTATTTTTAAGAATCTTTGACCCCTTTGCAAGATTCCTCAAAGATCCTTGAAAAGAATAGTGTTCTAAAAGCATTATTTTGGCCTCTATCGATGTCTTTTAAAGGCATCGTAAAAAAAGCGCTCGTTGAAAGGAGAGAGGATTGCGGTCTCTGTGCCAGAAGGATAGGTGAACAGTTATGGTTATTTATCATATTTATGACAAGATTACTGATGTTAATCTACATACTATCGTAGCAGTAGAATTGTACCGTAACGTTTGAAATAGAAATCTTGATGTTATATGCCTTAGTTTACAATGGTGACATACGCTGTAAGGGGAATAGGCTACTTATCAGAAGCGCAGATATCAACTCAATAGCGCCTTATTATTATGCTACACCTTCATTCACGAAACTGAACTCAATGACATATCAAAAGCGGCAGTTT
Organism: Peronia verruculata; assembly: GCA_038406235.1. Classification (NCBI taxonomy): domain Eukaryota; kingdom Metazoa; phylum Mollusca; class Gastropoda; order Systellommatophora; family Onchidiidae; genus Peronia; species Peronia verruculata. The sequence continues at coordinate 13,426 of JBCAUA010515597.1, read as the reverse complement.
TCAAAGTCACCCTAATGTCGATACATTGTCTCTATCAAACAATCCAATCATCACAATCTTCATTTTTTGGTGTTTGTGTAGATTGTCGTGTAAGATAGTGAATAGATGTCTGCGTTATGGCTCTGATGCCAAATGTCTGTGGTGTCACATCAAATATCAGCTGAATATGTATTTATTGCTGTTACAATGCTAACGGATTGTTGAATGACACCCATGTCAGGTGACACAGCTGGTGTTTATTACATGACGCCACAAGAGCTGAGGTCACATTTGCCGATTTATTGATAGCATAGTGCGACCTGATAACGTTTTTTGTCAAATGTATGACCTAACAAGTATCAAATTTGCTGAATACGCTTCGACATGAGACATCACTTTTGCAGTAAAAGTAAACAGTGACGTTTCAGAAAATGAAAGACAAAACAGGTCGAACGCAATGAAGTGATAGTAAAAAAATCTCTTGAACTATCTTATGTGGATGACACAGAGAGTGCAGAAATTCCGGGACAAGTTGAGGACTAAGATGCTGTCTTGAAAATTTCTCAGACGTACATTGTGAATACAGTGTTACAGACAAAACTCGCATCTTCCATCTGCTTTCAAATATCAATGTCCAGAAAGATTATCATTCATATAATTATTGTCTTTGTAGATATCAATATCAACATCTATATAAAATACTGTCATTCCTTCCATTCCTCTCTAGATATCGGTGTGATAGAAAAGGCCACCATGCCCATGACTTCTCACTAGATGTTACGGTGCTAGAACAGTAACATTCCCACCATTTTTCTATAGATGTCAGTATGGAAGAAAAGTCTATCATATCCTTTCCTGGTATTTCTTCAAATGTGAAAGTGGCTCGGAGAACTGTCATTCCTACCATTTCTTTACAGACAGTATGAGGTACAATAAAATATCATTCCCAGGATTTCTGTGTAGACATTAATATAATATTACATTAGGCTGTCTTTTCCACGGATTGTCTCCAGACATCAATCGTTGTGTTGCACCAAATGTGATTTCCTACACTTTCTCTGTAGATGTTACTGAAACAAAAACGATTGAGGCAATTTTTCTTGAGATGTCGATAAGCAAGAAATGACTGTGTAATTTTTTTAACGATTGCTCGCCAGATATCACTGTGGTAGAGAAGGTCGTCATTGTGATCTGTGGTGTTCTAGCCTTAGCAACAACAGTGCTGTTTGTAGAGTTGGTGATATTCGTTCTCAGACACTACAATGCCAGCAAGCGAATCAAGTACAAGTCGATACAAGTCCTGGCCACCTATCCGGTACTGTATATCCCCGTCAATGTTGTCTTCACCTACCTAAGCGTCACAAACAATCCTGTCCCTAAGCATCATCATTTGCAACTGATTTACCCCTACCCAGTGTGACTGTATTTTGTTTACCCATGAATTGCCCTTTAAAAAAAAAAGGGGGGGGGGGGGGGAGAGAGAAAACAAAAAGAAAAGAAAATACCTGTGGGCTATATTTTCTCCATAATGGTGTCTGTTCATTATCAAGAAGTGTGAGTTTAAGCCTGATGGCATTATAAGAATAGCTATGTTATTGTGTTCTATGTTGTTTAGAAAGTAATTTAAAGATTAATGCAAACTCTGTTAACGTTTCATGTACAGATACCATCCCCCCCCCTCTTACAAAGGATCCTATATAATCAGATTCAAGTTTGGTGAAAACTGGATTAAAATACTTTGGCTGTGTGCTAGTACTGAGGAACCTTTAGGTGTATTTTATGTGCATTCAAGGAATCATTGACTGATTTGTCATTGTTAAGCCAAGTCTTTTTGCTTGCCAAGGACCAAAAGAAGGGCTGAAACTAGCTAAAAACCCACAATAAAAATTGTTATTAATAACCCCCCCCCCTCCTTTATTTTGTATTATTAGGAGAATTGTCCTGCCGATTCAACTGATGTGAGACATGCTGAAATTCCATATGAGTACATTGCTATTACATGTAAACTGTTTTAGCGTCACACTATGGATTAGGATCCCCCTTGTTTTACTGATATGAAAAAAGTTGAAAATTCGAGGCGCACATTAAAAGTTATTATCACAAGTGACAATAAACTGAATCATATTGTTTTGGGCATTACTCTGCCTATTTTTCTGTGAGAGATCAGTTTAACCCCAATTCGTAAGACAGTAATATCACTCCAAGTAATACCATCAGTGACTGAAATGAACTAGTTATTATATTTTGTTAAAATTCATCATCAAAACTCCTTCAGCATTATTTATTATAATAAATAAAGACTAAACCTATGGGGTAAGAACAATAAATGCCCAGTTTTAATATTATTATGGTTTTAGCCCATGGTTTAGTCCTGAATTTCAGCGATTCCTTCTTGAAAAGATAAAAAAGAACAGCTATTATTGTCCAAAGCAATGGTTTGAATCAAGAACTTCAAGAAAAAAAAAAGACCAAGTGTTCGCTTTTTTCTTATATGTGGCTCTATGTGGTTCTTTTCCCGTAGGCTAGTCCTGTTGGTTATCCTGTCCTAAAAGTTTACGTAACCTCAGAGAAGGAACAGAGAAAATCAATAAGTCCACACGATAAAAAAAAAACAACAATCATAAACATTTAGTAACAAAGGTTGAAATATTGTACATTGCGCTTGAATAGGCAATGCTCACAAGACCCCCACCCCCACCCCCACCTTCCAACCACCAAACAAAACAAAAACGACAAGGATACTCTTCAAAAAGAGAGACAAATAATTGACACACAAAAGATCTATAAATTATTTAAAGATCCCACAAACAATAATAAGGTGATAAAATGCATATTGACTTAGCCTTTCAGGCCATTACCCAAATATAGGCTTACTTCCCTTGGCCAAGCATAAAAGATTTTTTTTTAATTGTTAAAAAAAAAAAAAAAAGTCGCTCTTTCTCTTATTTGAAACTTAATGAAAAAAAGAAAAATCTGAAAAATTGTCCATATTATAATTATTATTGTACCACTTATCGTGCTATTTTTTTAATGTATTTTCTTTTTCTTTCTTTTTTTTTAATAATTTTTTTTTTTTTTTTTGTTTATCATGCATCCCTTGCTTCAAATAACAGGAGCTTAAGTCAGCTCCCCTGCCCTCCTCCCCCTCCCCCCTTTTTTTTGTTTTTGTTTTTTCGTTACAAAGCTTTTCTTATATCACTTCTACTCAGAAGAAGAATGTGACATGGCTGGGATAGAAAAATAGCTTATTAATAATGTAGACAATGTAGACAGGAAGAATATGAGTTATGGCAATAGAGATGGTGGTACCAATAATAAGGCCAATAACAATACCAACATTGACAACAACAATGATAATAATTGCATTCAAATCAAGACAGACAATGAAAAAACAGGCGTTAAGAAAAATATTTTTAATTAATCTTGTATTGACAAAACCTATGACAAAGCATAGAAATCGATGAGGGCTGTGAAGACGTGTGGAGTTGAAACTATGTCATAGGTGGGTGGGGAAAGGAGAATACAGTCGTGGAACAGTTTAATGTTAAACCGCGGGTCTACAAGGTGAATGCTTCATTAAATGAGAAAATCAATACTCTTTCTTGTTTTCCACACATAGAACATAATAGAACGCGCGGTATGTGCCAGACACATTGAACTGTTTTTCTCTCCCGACGTGATGGTCTGACTGACTAAGTCGAGACTGCCTGATGACTGAGGCTGCTGCCAGGTCTCTGGGCAGTAACTGTTAATGTCAGGATCCACGCTGGGAAGAGGATTATGGAACGAAATGTGAAAAATTGAAAGTGAGTGGGGGGTGGGAGAGACAGAATTGTTAGCTGTAGCTCTGACAGACTATCAGAAGTGAACACTTAGAGGCTTGACGAAGCGAGGGGGGGGGGGGGGGGGAATTATATTAAATAGAAATTACAGCTACTAAGGGACAGGAATGTGACGGGGGGACTGGGGGCGGGAGTAGAGTGACGCCAGAGAAATACTGATTACAGTGACAGAAACATTTTGGAGATCAACAACCGTTGAATCGGAACTAAAAGCTGAGAGTGGGTGTGTTGTAAATAGAAACCGGCTATAAAAGTACATGTACTAATATACTTCAGGATTGTTCGTGGATGAATATGAAACACGATGAGTATTGCCAAAGATTACATAGTTGCAGAGTATTAAGCTACAGATCAATTGTGAAAAAAAAAATTAATAAATAAATAAAATAAAGACAACGTTGGAGGAGGACGGAAGGAGGGATAAGGGAGCGGATATTTTTATGATTATATGATATCAGGATCAGCGAGCGCTGAAAGAGATGAGGAGGGAATATTATAAACTTTTTGATTTGTAGATAGCAGTTTGCACCCTTCACTTCTGAAAGACTGGTGTCGTACGCCGTCGAGCTTTTTTTTTTTTTTTTCAGGCTGTAGGGACAAGATTTCTCAAATTACCAACGACATTGTCGTATAGCCAATCTCCGACCCAGGCGCCCAGAAATTAATAATGGCTTCAGCTCAGTTTGAAAATACTGGTCAAGTCGCTGAATATCACGGTCAACACCCAGAATAAACTCGTTGGAGAAAATCGTGAACGTAATAGTAAAGACCGACCAGAATATCATGGATCAATAGAAGGAATGTGATAATGAGAAAATGGTATGGAGAAGACAATACTGTAATTATTATTAATTTATAGCAATTGACTGAGCGAGCGGGATGAAAAAAGAAGCGCTGTGAAGAATTTACTGTTGACATCTAAGACAGATGTCGTGAGAAGAAGGCCAACAAAACGGAAGACAAAAGATACTGGACAAAAGATACGACAATATAATATTTAATTGCCAAACTAGAGACAGAAACGGCATGAGAAAAAGATACTAAATAATTAGGAATAATTCAGACCTGACATTAAATACATGATGTGAATTAGATTCTGGTTACTATAACAGAATGGAAAGGAAGTGGCCAAACAAAGTTGCTATAGGGAGAATACTAGTTTTAGCAACTGGATATTAAATTACGTGCAATTAAATGAGAAGAGACAAGAGAAGAAGAATGTGAAAAGGGAACTGGTCATATGAGCAAAATAAGAGAATCAACAGAATGAGAGATGGATGGAATGCTGTGTAATGTGGCATATATAATTTAAACAAAATATGCGATTTATGCAGGGGAACTGAAATAAGAAGTAGCATGAATAAGATACTAGTTTCAATAATACCTATAAGGGAGGGGTGGGAAAAGATGCCTATGGAGATGGGATGGGGAGGGAGTTCTGTGGCAGACAGAGACTCATTGGTTATGATCATATGATCATCACAATGACCAAATTTAAAAAAAAAAAGAAAAAAAAATAATACTAATAAAGGAGAATTGTATTAGTAAAACAAATTGTACTGTCATGACTTCCGACATCAGCATTGAGATCTCCACAAATACGCTTATGATAATGTCAAATTCCAGAATTCCAGAAATCTTTATACACAAAACAGGAAAAAAAAAAAAACTCCCCATTTTCATCGATTAGATTTTATCCACCACCATCCTTTTACTAGTCTCACTACCGCCGGTTGTTCTCATTTCCAGGTACTAACACCAATCAGTCTCTTGTTAACAGTGCAAGTCAACGGAAACTGCCATAGGATCAAAGAATCCTTAATGATATATTTTACTCAATAGAAAAAAAAAATCGTTTATTATCACAAGTAGTATAATATACTAGGAGAACATGTTATTATAGCGCCATGCTCATAAAATAACTGTGTAAATCTTTTTAGGCTGTTTTGAGGAAAATGGGAAAAATACCAGTTCATCATATATTGACGGACTTAAAACACACAACATTTGAAAATGATTCTATATATCAAGTGTTGCGTTTTTTAAAGTCTGTCGGTAGAATCATTTTCAAGTGTTGTGTTTTTAAAGTCCGTCAGTATATAACTTTGCACTCATGTTCTGCTCCAAATGGTGCAAGGTTCTATTGAAATTTAAAGTTGGAAACAATTATTTAAGAGAAATGCAGTAAATGACTCAGAAGTATTCATATGTGACCTGAACTTAATTTGGCCGCAAAAAAAAAAAAAAAACGCTCTAGGCAACGCAACACCAATGTAAGCAGCTTGGAAGAAAAAAAGTGTACATCAAAGTATGACCAGAGACTCTTTGATCTGATCGTTAGCATTTGCAGTATTTTTAATATTTATTATCATGATCTTGACTGTTTGTTATTGTGTCGTGTGCCTGTGTATTTTGCGAGTTTATATGTTGTTGTTTTTTTTAAATTTTATTTTCACAACATTGACAGAACACTGTCAATATAGAAACCGTGTCATCGTTCATCAGTTGATGATCTTGGGGGTGTTATGTAATTGATTATAACTACAAAGTTATTTCTCCACAGACTGTCTCCCTCGCCTCCTTCGTGGCCTTGTGTATACCTCGAGCTAATGTTATCAGTTCTTTACTGAGCTCAGTGTAAGTGTTATTTTCTCTTTAACCCTCTGAATATCTGATACATTGGTAGGAATAGCATCAAAAACAGAAACTAAGAATTTGGTGATTTGCAAAAAAAAAAAAAAAAATGAAAGTAAAAAGAGAATTAAAAAAAAAAAAAGAAAAAGAAATTGAGCACAAGAATATCCAGTCAGCACAAACAGCCTCTCTGTAAGCATCTCTGTTATAGACATTCAGTCCTGTCCTCGAACAATATTGTCTCATTGTTTTCAAGGCTGCTCAGGGTCTTGGAGAGTTAAAGAAGAAGGGGAGAGAGAAAGACAGAGCAAGATAGAAAAGGACAAAGGAGGAGAGAGAAAGAAAGAGATTGAAGAGGAGGAGAGGGAGCTCCATATAATGGAAATTTGGGGTGGAAAGTGATCGAAACCAAAGCCACTCATGTCCACATACACATAAACACATACACATATGTACACATTTCAACGCGAACATAGTTGTAGAAGTAACTAAACTACCCAGATTTTTTTTTTTTTTGGGGGGGGGGGGAGGGGGGTTATTGTTGTCATCTAACAAGCCCTAATTGAGCATGACCCAATACCAAATGAGGTCTATTTGTGGTTCGTCCTCTCATATTGTTGTTATATAAGCCTGTGCTTTATTTGTTTTCTTCAGAACTAGCAAAATGAAAAACTACCATTCTGAGGTATTGCCTATTTTAATAACCCGTGACCTTCATATTATTGTCCTTTCTATGGTAATATTATACCAAAACATTGTGGACTACATAGTCATCTCTCACCAACGGGGACAAAAAGGCATTGTCTGTCCTCTCTATTTCAAACATGAAATGAAAGCAGTGGCTGATAAAGACCAGCCGGGAAGACAGACCAGACTTCAAGATAGATTGACCCGTTTAGACAAAGCCGATGAAAAGTGAGCCATGGCAACCTCAATAGCAGTCTTTTACACTGGAAAGCAGTCCATCAAACCAATTCAGTTGGATCCCTCAGGAAAGGTTTGCCTGTTAGTGTACCATAAGATGACGACTTTGTTCTTTTTTTACCTTCAACTCTGTCGTGTACCTGCAGGTATATAGCCATCGCCATGCACAGCTTCATTGCCTTGATGCTGCTGTACTACGGCGGGCAGGAGACGCTCCTGTCTCGGCTCCACAGCTCGACCATTAGCCTGAGATCTCCTCCATGTTGCTGTTGTTGTCCCTGTTTGCCCTCTTTGCCTGTCACCAAGTAAGTCATAGACAACTTTAGTGAGTGAGTGAGAGAGAGAGAGAGAGAGAGAAAGAAAGAGAGAAAAGGGGGGGGGGGGGAAGATGGACACTTTGGCATAGAAAATGGGGGAAGGGACCCAAGAAAAGCTCGGCATACTTCAACGAAAAGAATTTGTCTCAGCCTATTAACTCTCAGAATGCCAGGACCATAGCCAGTATGACTTATTTCAGTGCCTTCGACCCGGCTCTTGCCACATTTATTGTACCTGGATAGGCACGGTGTTTCCAGATGAAAAAGATCGCAGACTTTACTTCAGGAACTGGGATCTCTCTGGTTTTAAGAAGATTCAACGAGACATCATTTTGCTGAGTAAACACCTTTGGGGGGGGGGGGGGGGGGATAAAGTTTAATAACTCTAGATTATGTATTTCCCTTCAATTTTAGCTGACGAAGTTGTTATATTATATAACTGACTTAAGATATTGGTGTTTACCACTTCAAATTTTATATCTGTTTTCCCCATAGCTGGTTAGAATTACTTCCCTCTATAAGAACTTGTCTGTACATGCTTCTTCATCCAATACGGGAAAGTGTTGAAAAACTATGCTTTTGTAAAGCAATACCGTTGTTGCTATAGTTCTTACTATTAGTGCACATAGTAGACAGCTCTCTGGGAAAGTATGTCATCAAAATGTAGCCCCTAACACATTGCACATTTTGCGATATGTACAAAGCGCTAAATCTAAAAACTGTCAAAGGTTTTCATGCGCGTGGAGTGACATTTGATCCTCTGTGTGTTTTCCCGAAAACATTAGAATCGATTTTGTTACTTTAACAAAAACATGTGAAGCCATTTGGTGATTCAGTAACATTTTCTTGTGTCTTTATACCTGACAACTGAGTTACACTGAGTTATAGATTCAATGGCGCATTAGCTGTACTTATAATGATTCTGAAATGAACTACGTGTAATTGTCACGAATTCCCACGATGAGAATCTCTCTCTCGCGCGCGCGCGTGTGTGTGTGTGTTTCTTTCTTTCTTTTTGTTTTGTCTTGCTTGTTTGTTTTTTCCTTACAATTAGAGCTTATCTTTCTTAAGACTGTCAGCAAGATCAGTTTTAGTTACATACAATTGAAAGTGAAAGCTAAATCTATTAAGATTTGTTGATTACTAACTGCCTTAAGTCTACATGAAATCGTCTTATAATTTATATTTAATGTGTTCTTTGACCTTTTTCTTTAAATTAATCAGGAGGAACTTGCGGCTTATCAAGATTTTAGTGTTACAGAATGCTCTAGTGCAGCCCTTGTTGTCATCTATGGCTGTCGTCATGTGGATGGATGGAAAGTACACCGAAGGCAAGGTAGGCCTAAATACATACAAAGATCAAAGCATTGACAAATCCTGAGGAAAAACACACACACACACATTTTTTTTTAAAAAAGCAGAAACTTGCAGAAGTATATTCTGAACTACATGTGGAGGCTGAAAGACATAGCGTGAGACAAAAAGAGGAATAGATATAGGTGGGAACGTAAAGAAAGATTTTTTTTTCTCTGTCTTTTATTCTGCAACGCCAGTCAAAACCAGTGGTTTTCAGGCCTGAATTCTATTAAAATAATCTGTAACTGTTGTTGAAAAATCTCTGTGCACAAATATATAAGAGAATAGGTGGTGCACTTCTCTTAAAAAGATCTCTTAAAAAGAAAATCGTTTACAATAATAAGCTTATATCGAAGTTATTACTATAGTTTACAAGAATTCCTAATCTGTTGTGGTATCACTTACAGAAGGGGTAACATCAAGTTTAACTTTCTTTCATAAAGATTATAAAATGTTGATTTGTTGAGAAAAATATGTGATGAAGTAGCAAATACATTCATCTACTTCAATCCTAATATTCTCAGGGGAATAAAAAAAATGCAGATACTGATATTTATAGATATTCAAGAAATGAAGAGCAAGGCCTAAAGGCAATAAACGAAGGAATGTTTTCTTACTACAATGTAAGCTATTTGGAAAGTCAGATTGAAATGGAAAGTTTTGTGAACAAGTCTTTGATCGTCTTGGCCTTTGACACTTGCAGCGTTAATATTACTATACATAATTTCTTTGGATGTATTCGCAGTGACTAATAATGCATAAAATAGTACATATACAATATAGTATAATGCACTGACTATTTTTGTTAAAGTGATATAAAATGGGCGGAAAGATGAGATGGCAAATAAACAAATCAACAAGTAAATTAACAAGAAAGACTAAGAGAGAGGGAGGAAAATGCATGATTAAACCACCTGGGCCAAAGTAATGTTTAACCCAGCAATTTTGTGTTTTTATTTCCTCGACAGCTGGCCATAAACAATTCGTATCCCTACCTCAACTTTTTCAACACTGTCTCAACACTCCTCTCATTGTATGGTTTTCTAATCTGCTACCGTCTCCTACGTGAGCACTTGCGACCCGCCCACATCTTGCCAAAATTCCTGGCCTTCCAGCTAGTGGTGGTCTTCAACAGAGTACAGACTCCGCTATTCTCTACATTGGCACAGTCGGATATTCCAAATCCTAGAGAGAATCTGTCGTCCAATGTGCTGGGTCAAAGTAAGGCAAAAATACATAGAGTTGTCAGTATGTTTGTAGTCTTTCAACCTTAAGAATTAGGTTGTCTCGGCTTTTGCTTGTCTGGTTTCTGACCACAGAAAATTTTGATAGACATTATGGTGTTTTTGTTGTTGCTGTTGTTACTGCTTGCTGAAATTTGTGTCTTTGTCTACTCTAGAACTGATTTTTATCAACCCAACACCATACTACACGAATGCTTCTTTGCTTATCCGAGAAAGCTAGACATTAGGCTTTCCCCGCTCAGTGAGGGGGGGGGGGGGAGGGGGAGGGTGAGGGGGATTTTTGAGTCACAGAAAAAAAAAAGCATATTCCAGTACGCAGTCTTTGCCATTTCCCATTGCCCGTGCCATCGAGAAGTCCTCACCCTACGACCACTGTGTTCTCCAAATCGGTCCTTCTATACACCTGCGAAACCTGGACACTCATCGCAGAGATAGGAAGAAGGATCCTGAGAACCGAGATGAAAGGCTATAGAAAAATCTTAGGCATTCACTACACAGATTACGTGACAAACGACGAGGTCCGCAGAAAGATCGTAGAATCTATAGGACCCCACGATGACCTCCTCTCTCTTGTAAAGAAGAGAAAACTGAAGTGGTACAGGTACGTTTCTTGTACAGAAGGCCTTGCAAAGACAGTCCTGCATTAAGGCACAGTTAAAGGAGGTTGGAGATGGGGAAGGCAGAAAGAGGTGGGAAGATAACATCCAGTATGGCAGAATCCCAGAGGGTGGTGAAAGGCAGAGATAGATGAAGGAAAGTGGTGAACACGACATCTACGGAAGTCAAGAGATGAGTGAGTGTGTGAGTTCCGTAATGGTTATCCTCAAAAGATGGACCGTCCAAATAGCGTCAGCAGAGCTGTCAACGTTAGTCACATGTTTCTCAGCCTCTGTTTGATGTTCCCTGTTTCCACCTGCAGGCGATGAAAGCCCGTCATAGGTGGGATGTCTCACATGGAATGCCACCCTCGACATTCTAGGGTGACATCTCTACTATCTCTCCTTGTTCCTGTCTTCTGTCCCAATGTCTTTCCTCTCTTCTTCTTGGCGTGTAGATGTATCTTATCGTGTTTGGCACAATATAGCCCTGATCGTGCTGATGTGCCTTTTGACCCCAACACAAACAATCTCATAATCCATGCAGCAAATTCATCATGACCTCTTTTAGAGAGGAACACAGAGATGTTGGTATACTGATGTATTTCCAAGCCCATTTTTTTTTTTTTTTGACAAGAGACGGTCCAGATGCAGTAGCCAATGTCGTTCCAATGTTAGAACCTTTTAACATTGAATTATATTTGCCGTATGGGAGCTTTAAATGTTAACAGATTGTGTGTGTGTGTGTTAATGTGTGTGTGTGTATGTATGTATGTATGTGTGTGTGTGTGTGTGTGAGAGAGAGAGAGAGAGAGAGAGAAAACTTCTATTACCCAGTGTGTAGGAGCATTTTTGTGCCGTTGCTTCGTAGCTATACTCACCCATGAGACAAACAAATAAGGGTATAGACCGGTTGTCTGATTGAATCGATGGATGGATAAATGGATGGATGGAGGGACGGACGGACGACGGGCGGGCGGAAATGGATGGTGGGTGGGTGAGTGGATCAGAATAGAACGGTCGAACGTCCTAAACATTAGTGGATCATGGAACAGATATAAATGGTCAAATGGATGTTTCAGCATAGATTTCTGGTCCACAATAAGCAAACGTACCACATGTATCTTACATATTATGACAATCACTTTTCCCCTCTTTGTTTCTACAGCATATATGCAAATGCTTTGCATTTGTGAAATGTTTCTTCTGTTCCTACTGGCACGGTGCGCCTTCCGTCGAGTGGACGGCCACGAAGCGGCCCCGCCCCAAACAGATGATGACTTGACGGAAAGCCAGGCTCTGGGCGATTCCAACAAGACCAAACTGGCAAAGGCTTGTGAAATGAATGGCAGGAAAAAAGATGGCATAATATTGGGCAATGAAGATATTCACAGGTAACTTGTTATGACCTTTTAATGCTAGTTAAATCTTTACTGTGAGAATTGATTTTATTGTTAAAATTATTGTGCTCAAATTCGTTATTGTTGTATTACAACAGTGCATTAATTGAGATTATTTTGGACATTGAGTACTGAAAACGAAAAAAAAAAAAAAAATTGGATTTTTGAGTGCCGCAAAAAAGGTGAAAAAAGCAATAATATTTAGATATATACTTGTTTTCTTGCATCAATTCCATGGTGTATTTTTATCTCACAGGGGCAATGGTGATTTTGTTTTGGATCTCACATGGTTACATCACATAGACAAGTGGTATGGGCTATTTTTAGCACTTCTGCTTTATAGCAGCATACAATATAACATCCATAAATTCTTGTCTTCTCAAATGTACACAAATCTAGCGTGTATGTCAAACAGCACTACCTACCTTTTGTCTCTGAATAATGTCACTTTCTAGAGCTATGTTAATTAAATAACAATTATTACCACTATTTAAATCTACTGCATTTTGGATTGCTTGAACTTCAATGCTGCAATTTAACAATTTAATAAACACCATGGTTTCCAAGTTTCACACACTACTTTTTAATTCTTCAGGAGCAACGTTTATGTCAAACTTGAAGTTTAAGAGTTAAACGGAGAATTTGCATCGCTTTTGCTTGTAATGTGAGCCAGTGAAAACTAACACCGCATGCGTGGCTGGGGAGAACAAACTCACGTTGTTCTGATGGAGGAGGGTATACTGTGGGTGATGTTCTAGACTAACAAAGGAAGACAGTATTCATCTTTATAATTTAATTTGGAGTGTCAAGATTAATTGCCAAAATTACAATAATAGTAATAAAATTTAAAAATAAGATAATGTTCGAAAGGTGGATTTTTAAAAGAAATCTTGTTTGAGGGTGATTGAAGGCAATCATGAATGTAATAATAGTCTGAGTAAACTGAGTTTGGGATGGTTGGAACAGTTTCCTTTTGACACCTTCGATGTCGTCCACCAACATTCACAAGTAAAAAGAAAAAAGAAAAATAAATTCTTAAATGGCTGTAAAGACCTCATGATATGGGATAGTTTTAACATCATAGAGGAGTTTACTTTGGATCTATAAATTTTTCATGACGTTTCGTCGTCTCCG
>JBCAUA010515485.1:0-32323 GCA_038406235.1 Peronia verruculata | reverse complement strand
CTGATTAAGGGTCTCATACTTGTTAGCGTTAGGGAGGACTGTCACCCGCTTGTCGGACCTAGGCTACATGTTAACGTCAGGGTGCGCTCGTCGAGGGTCCCAGCAGGTTAAGCCAGCGGGGTTGTTCTAGGCTACGAATACCTTGTTTTCTGTGTTTAGTCATTATTAGTACACCCTTTTTGGAAAAATGTGGGTGTATTCGTATTTGCCCCATCCTACCCTACGAAAGACCGGACTATCCCGACTGCGCGGAAGTGAAAAATTCGTGGGCTCTCGCACTCAGCAAAATCTTTAAAAAAAAAACGGGTGGAAATAAGAGAACATCTTATTTCCTGCAGGGGGGCAAATAATCACTTCGACTATGATTAGTTGATCGTTACCGTTAGTTAACGATTTATCTAGATACTATGCGAATAAGTACAGCCTTCTTCCCTGTGTGCATTATGATTAGATGTAGCAATATATATGCATATATTCAAATACCTGGCCTGAATTCTTATAAAAGAATGTCACAGTTACAGTGATGTGATACAGTGTAACTGGTGTTATGCAGATGTTATACTCTTACTTTGATAACCATTGTTTATCATGCATCTTGATATTTATAGCTTTGTTACTGTCTGGAGTTCAATGATGCCTTCTTTTGGACATTGCAGTTGTAAATATTTTTATATAACAATATATCTGCGCCCAGGGCACATGAGTTCCAGTGACAGCCGATTTTTACAATTTTTCACTATTTTCCGACTATGATATCAAAATATTTCTTTTTTTTTTTGTTTTTTGTTTTTCAGATTAAAAAAAAAGATTAAATTGACTTTTTGTGAAAGAAAAATTTAGTATCTTAGTTAGAAAGTATTTAAAAATGACTAAAAACAGCCGTTTATCTTCGTTGCCCTGCACGACTTCCGACTCATTTGCCCTGGTCGCAAATCATATATATATGTGCTCTTTAAAAAGAAAGTTATATATATATCTATCCTGTTCCACAGGTGTGGTGTCTTTGATATCGTTGAGGTGCTACCTGAGTTGGAAATCGCTTGAGAATGTTTCAGACAATGATGATAGTGGCTGTTCCAGCCCTGGTCACGCTTACTGCGGCCTTCTTTCTCCTGCGTAGCATTGGTCGGGAGCAGGAAAATGCCAGGAGAACCCCACCCTACACTGGCAGTCGACCATTTTCATCATCTCCAGGTAGGTCAAGTGCATAGTGTAAGGATGAATGGGTGCTGGTGATAAGGTTGGAATCAGAATCAGAGGTTCCTGGGTTGGCCTTTTTTGTGGGCTTGGTGGGGGGTGGGGGGGGGGGGGGTATCCATGAAGTTGTCATATTAATTTCAAGGGAGTTACATGTTGGTAAGGTAACCATACAGGCGATTTAGGGTAAGAAAACATTTAGTTCAGTATGCATGCAGCCAGCTTTTATACCAACTCATACCCAGGTTAAGCATAGTGGCTACAAAAATGATTTGTTACACTAAGCTGCATAGCAATAGCTAATCATGAGCAACTGGGCATGCATGGCGGTGCATCCCAATCAGCTGCTGCTTCCGTGGGCTTGTTACGTTTGTGCAATCGGATCACTCAAGATGTTTAGAAATTTTTAATGTTACATAAGTGGCAATGCTAGGAAATGATTTTCACTATGAGTGTATTTCTGTAAGACATATACATCAGATATCATTTCTGTTTTCAGTTATAATAGATCACCTTAAAAAAAAACTCAGTAAAATAAACAAAAAAGATCTGACCATCATTGAGATATCTCAAGCCTGACCATAAAGTAATTGTGTTCTAAGTAATCATATACAAACAATTCAGATCTCCAAAGACTGACTACAGGGGGGTAAATTATAATCATCACAGAAACCATTTCTTGTAAAATGTGTATTTTCACATTAGCTAAACAGACCAAGGGAATGGGGAGGGGGAGAGCGGTAGGCCGACCAATAGATAAGCAGCAAGCAGCAGTCAGTATTTATTTCAGTTTAGGGGAAGGCTTAAAAGTCTGACGGGAGGGTCAAACAACCGATAAAGTTCCACTATGTTTAGGGTGCTTTCTGACTAGGTGTAAGTCTATGTTCACTTCATGTATACCATGTAGTGAGCTACGCCTTGGTGTAGCAGTTACGCCTGGTCTTCTTCTCATGAATACAGCCATTCAACACAACGTGTTCATGTGGTTGAGAGTTATATCATTGTCATTTTGTGACAAGACTGCTTTACTGTCTAGAAAAGAAATCGCACTACAGAAGAAAGAAAATAGGTATCTGGAGATTAATGGGAGATTGTTTTGCAGATTATCTGCCCTTTCCAAAAGAGGGATTTGTGTAATGGGAGATCATTTTGACCAGACTTTTACTTCCCTTTGCCAGACAAAAGATCTGTTGAGAGCAAGCAGTGTAAAGAGGAAAAAATCCTTTTACTTCTTGCCATTCGAATAACTGACTGCCAAAAAAAATTGATAAAATTATAACAATAAGAAGAAAACATTCTCTTTAGATCATAATTTCTTTGGAATTTTTCATGTGTATGTTTCAAGCAAGTGGCGCAAAAGTGATTTTTTTCTTCTTTACACTACTTGTTCTGTCCCTCTGTTGTCTGGCAAAGGGAAGTAATAAGACTGACCACAACGATCTCCTAGTCATTGCTTCACCGTGACAATGGTGTTAATTTGTTTGACCCTTGTTTTTGTGAATGTTGAACTTTTTCCAATTATGCAGGTTCTGGACAAACTTCTGGTTTGAGAAAAAGAAAAGATCGCAGAAATGTCACCAAGGACAAAGCGGCGGATGTGACCACAGGAGAGTGCGTAGTGTGCTTTGAAGATTGTGCCATGGTTGAAATCTACCCGTGCCGACACACCAATGTGTGTGAGGACTGTGTCAACAAGATCATCTGCAAGAGCAAGAGAGTGTGCCCATTTTGTCGTGGGAAGATCCAGGGATACGGAGACCTTCAGTAGTTGTGTGATTGTGGTTATTTTTCTGTGCTTTCTCTTGACGCTCAGGCCAGTCTATGAATCAAGTCTTCATGAGGAAGAATAAATTATGTCTAACAGTGTTGTTAATGGCATCGGGTATCTCTGACACTCTTGAAAAAAAAATAAGAATTGGCTAAAGAATTTTTTTTTTTGTATGCAATTGGAAATAAAATCATTTCAGTATTATTTCAGTAATCAGATATTTGGAAAAATTGCAAAAAAGCCCTGACATTTTTTTGAGCATTGCTAGAGGACTCAGATCTAACAATGCTGCAAAAAGAATTTAATATGCTAAAAGACTACAATATTTTCACAATACCACTAAAAGAGTCAGTATAAAGAATCATGTGGTTGACTCAGTTTAAACATTTCTGAAAAATTACATTATATTCAAAGTGTTTGGATGGAAAATATTTTTAGAAAAAGGAATAAAAAGGATATGATTTCCTGGAAATCTCTACTCAGTGCACAGTGAAAGTGGAATCTAGTCTTGCCGTTTTCGATCTGTACCGATGACAAGTGCAAGCAAGGATTGATGCCATAGACTTTGGATTGTTAATGAGATGTTGTTTTATATATAATATGCAGCTCATAATGGGAGTAAACTTAGTGGAGAGACTTTTTGACCAGCTCTATTACCATGATACCAGAGCTGACAAACAGGCGGATGTCGAGAAGAAAAAAAATCACTTTGTAATTTGAAAGACTGATCACAAGAAAAAACAATTTTAAAAGCATAAGAAAAAGATAGTTTCTTTACAGGATCAATCTATCATGATGTGCGTTACAAGGAAAGATGGCAAAAGTGATTTTCCTCTCTCTAGACTGTGACTGTTCTACACACCTTGTGCCTGACAAAGGGAAGTAATAGGGCTGGTCAAAAAACCCTCCTCAGTGCTACAGTGACTTTATGGTTGCAGGTCACCGTGTTTCAGTTTGACACAAATTATTGTTACTGACATTCCACAGTAGTTACGTATCAGCTGTTCTAGGAAAACAATTTAAAAAAAAAACATTTTGTGTAGAGAGGAATCTTGCTGTATATATACAGAGTAGTTGCAATGATTCCAGATGCCTTATGACTGGTGGAATTTCCTTGACAAATGGTTGATAGGTCTCTTTGTTTTTTGTGATCCTGTAGGGAGAAAAGCAATTGCTGGTGAATTGAAGTGATCAGTAAGATTCTTTCAATATTTTTCAGTTATCACAATGTGCCGGTTATAGCAAGGGAATAATTGATAGCCTTACTAATGGATGGCAGATTTACACTCACATCTTAATGGATATATGCATAGATATACATGCTTTTGTCTCTTCCATAGTTTTTTTTTTTTGCTTTTTTAAAATACCAAGTTACAGGAGGAATGTCAAACTCCTGCATTTAGTCAGAAATTTGCCTGGCAGTATTCGCATTGTTAACAACTGATTTTCAACTCCTTTCTTCTTTCTTTTTATTTTTTTGTTTGTTTGTTTGTTTGTTGCTTTTTTTTTTTTTTGCATGCTGCCGATGGTTTACGAGCTAATATATCTTGGTTGACTTATTTTTGAGTAATTCAGTATAAGACTGAATATGAAGAATGTGAAAAAATAATCTATGCCGTTGGTACAGAGCAGAGAGCGGGTATTGGAATTTACAAGCTAATACTGCCCCATGTAAGAAACAAAATGTGCTGTTTGACCACCACTACACTGTACACTTATTTGCAGTCACGTGACCATAATTTCATCTTTTTACCCTGTTAATTTTACACCTGTGTCAGAGAAATAGTAGAACAAAAAAAAGATTTTAGAAAAACCTGACAGGAATTTCAGCTGGAAGTAGCGTTAATTCCATAACCTTATCATGAACACTACTCACTGCTATTGTTATTTGGAGGGCATCTAAGTTCAACAGGCTTTAAAATTTATTTTTATGTGTCTCACTCACACTGACGATTTGTCTTGCGACCGGAGCAAATGAGTCGGAGGTCGCGCCGGGCAATGAAGACATATTGCTGTTTTTGGTTGTTTTTAACTACTTTCCCACTAGGATACTAAATTTTTTTTTGTTTTCACAAAATGACAGTTTAAGCTTTTTTAATCTGAAAAAAAGAAAAAAAGAAATATTTTGGTATCATAGTTGGACAATAGTATAAAACGGTCAAAAATAGCTGTGACTTAAAACTCATCCAGCACGACTTCTGACTCATTAGCCCTGGGCGCATGACATTTGTAGTCACCATAATGGGGTCAAGCCAAGAAGTGAGGCAAACTTGTGGCTGAGGCAATGCCAAGGTCATGGATTGACAGAATTTCCCGTAATGTTGGTGAGCCCTATTTTGCAAGTACTATAACTCAGGAAACTTTCTGAGAAATGCAAGGCAGCCAGGGTGATTTTCTCTTGCTCAGATAGAAGTTTCATTAGTGAGGAAATCTCTTGGAGGGTTGTGTTCACCTGCCTATAGGAAAAAGTACATCTGTTTGCTGGCCTTTACTGGATGATATCATCTTTTCTTTTTTTTTTTTTTTCTTTTATTATTTTTAAACTGTCGAGATTAATTTAGATAATATATGTTTTGACTTCACACATTTTATTATAAGCTTTCATATCGAGAAATATCTAAATGACATTTTAAAAAACGAAAAAAAAATATACAATTAAACATGTTTTAAAGCTAACATCTGGAAAGCCAAAAAAAGAAAAGAAACTTCATGAAATTAAAAAGTAAATCTGTTCCCAAAACAAAATGTTGAAAAAAATGTTCATCATGGAAAAAAATTTGGGCCATAGATATTGTTGTTGGTTTTTTTTTTTTTATATAGTTATATGCTCATGTAAAATAATGTTACACTATTTTGTACAACCAGATTGTTGTTCACTGAATATTTTCGTTATGGGAGAACATTATGGAGTGTGAGATGTGTCGTGGTTTTCCTTCATTTTTTTTTTTTTTTTTGTGAGTTTGTGCTTTTGCTACTTCAAGGAAGCAGATGAAAATATTACTGTGCCTCCTATCTTCTGTATGAAGGAGTTTTGATTAGATTCGAGTTTTATTGGGAACAGATTTCACATTATCAGGATGACTAGGAAAATAGACTTATGGTGATTGTTAGGTAAGTCATTCAATCGTATCTTTATTTTTTGCTGATTTATTTGATAATTCATCTGTTCATGTTCTTTTGGTATTCTAATCTGGTGCAGGTGATATTTGTTTTTAGTCTTAGTTGTACATATTACATTACAAAATCAGTGCAAAAGCTAATGGACTACATCAGTCAGTGCATGTAATCGTGAGCTTAATGTTTGTTTATGAAATGCATGTGCGTTTTTTTTTTTGCTCAACATTCCTCACCACTAGGCTGAAGTCAACACTCCCAGTGTGATTTGAGAAAATGAAATGGCAGTTGCATAATAATGGTCTTAAAATCAGGTTTTTTTCACCTGTTTTTGAAATGTGCATATTATGCATCCTGCCATATTTACAAGACTATCTGTTCCTTTGTGATCTTACAAAAATAAAACGCATCAAAGTCTAGTTTCCTGGAGACCAAAATACAGGGGATATTAGCCGTAATGAATTCCAGTTATATCAAATTTTGAATGTGATCCCTTAGCTTGTTTTGCATTTTAACTTCATTTGAAGTCAGAAGTTATGCACAAGTGTTTCTTTGTTTTAACTGTTCTATGTTCATGTATATATGAGCTGTGATAAGGCAATAATCTTGTAAATCATGAGATATAGAATTATATTTGTTTAACCCTACGAGTGTTAGACCCTTGCCAAGTGTAATGTAGTAGGTTTGATGAGGCATTTTGTGGTCGTCATATGACTGAGGGATCATTCCTCACACTTTGATATGTTTGCATTGCTCAGCATTCATAGAGAACAACTATGTGCAGAACTAGAACACAGATCTGTGTGTGAGGCATAATCTGTTGGAATTGTGAATGACTGGGAAATACTTCATTCTTTCTTCAAAAGCTGTTACTTGTTTTTTCCTATTCAGGGACTAAATACACTGTATATCACAGTGGAAATTCTGGCATCCAGTATACAGTGACTTTCAGTAATTCCATTGTTTTGAAGAGGTAAGATAAATCCTTCGCACCTCAAGGGTTAAATGTGAATTGTAGCATCGTGGTGTCAGTCTTTAGCCTTCATGTATATTTTTTTTAGCAGTTTTCACATGTATAGGTGTAAATATAAAAATAGTTTTGTTGCAATCTGTTTTGGTCAGATACAGGATTTGTAATGTATGGTATCTGTACCTGTGCCCTGTGTATCTGTACCTGTGCCCTGTGTATCTGTACCTGTGCCCTGTGTATCTGTACCTGTGCCTTGTGAAGAGTTTGAGAAGGTAAGAAGTGTTTTCATAGCCTCTGTGATAGATGCACAGATGTGACTGTGTTGCTGGCAATGATCTTGCCTAGTTCCTCCAGCACTGTCTGGCCAGCCTGCAGCTATAAAGTTTCTCTCAGTACATGCACAATGCACCATTCTTACCTTTCTGTGAAGGTGCGGCGGCAGTATTGCCCTGTATCATGCTCTGAAGAAATTTCTGGGATGGTGAACAAATACCATATAGAGGAAACCACAGGAATCTCAAAATTAGCTTTTTGCGTAATCTAAAGTTCATGTAACATCGAGGAGTAAATGTGTCTGAGTTAGATCCAGAAAAAAAAAGTATTGAAATGCACAACAAAGAAATGCATTGAAGTCAGACTTAATACTGTTCACCATCAACTTTTTTCTTCAGAGTATTGTAATATTATATGCATGTATTCTAATACTCAAGGCTATGCCATGATGATGTTTTAGTAGAGTGCAGTAATTTGAAGAGTGACAAAAATACTGGAATGTCAAACTTTGGAACAGTAACAGTAATTTTAGTCGGTCATTCTGTTTGAGATTGAAATTTGACGCCGATGTATTATAATCATACGTAGAGTGAGAGAAATTGGAACTATAATATTGTTGAAGAATATAGAAAGAAATTGATGAGTAACTCCTGAATTTTCCAATAGCAAATTTTACTTGATTGTCAGCTGATACTTCTGGTGAATCTTGATTATTTTCTGCATGTACTTTTTATAACCTTTTCTACATTATCGAGTTAAAGCAAATTTGTTACTTGACATATTTTCTGATATGAACAGACTCATGTCTTATAATGAGCAAGACTTTGCTAAATCCAGACACTATGCAATTTATTTTTTTTAAACTTTGCTAAATGAATGAAATTTTTTAAAATCTTTGTGCACGTCATGGAATTGATGTGAAATCCATGTATGTATGGGCACTCTGTGATAGTCACAATATAATACGTACCGTATCGTCATTGCTCTAAGACAGAGGCGTAACTTATTTTCAGCATTTTTGAGATATTCTGGAAAACTTGTGCCAGCTCTGTTTGAGAAGTTATGGCATTTGATGAGTTACACCATTTGATGAGTTACACCATTGTGACTCTGTTGAATGAACCGCTTCACTGCTAGGCCAATGTTGCAACCCAATGGTGTGGATCAGCGATATCGTCAGTCTCTCCCCTGTTCTGCCCACTGCTGTTGGGCGCCCAGTCTCACCCACTGTATGCTACTGTGTGAGCCAACTGGCATCCATTCTTACCATCCATCAAGGCAGTCAAAGTGTTGACCGCTGTTCAGTGATACGAATAATGCTGTTACATTAGTAAGGAGATTATACACCTGGTTTGGACTCTCATGGCTAGATCATCTATGATCTGTCAGTCATCAGCTTGTGGCATCAATCAAACAATTCTGCATACAGATGCAAAAGGCTGATCAATAGTGGGAACATCAAAGGGGAAAAGAGGGTGGTTGGTGGTGGATTGACTGTGTACGTGCCATGTACACATACTTTTTCCTGCACACAAGAGATCACTTTTTAGATATACATGTATCTCATACTGCTTTTATCAATGAAGTGGAAAATTCCGAATTCCATTGATTGGCACAACTCTTTTCTTAATGACATTTTCTGACAGCTCTTATGTTCATTAATGCAATGAAATGTCCCCTCAGATGGGCTTGGGGTATATAACCAGGTTCTTTCCTCCCACCTGCAGACAGTGAAAGCCTACCATCGGTGGGATGTCCTCAATGGAATGCCATCCTCAACCTTCCAGGGGTGACATGTCTTCTCTCTCTGCTTTCTTCTGTCTTCAGTCCCACTCTTTTTTCTCTCTTCTTCTTGACTTATAAACATGACTTACCGTCTTTGGCACAATACAGCCATGATCATGCTCATGTGCCGTCAAACCCTAACACCAGCAAATAAACAGCTGTGAGATGTCACTTGCATTTTGGTCTGATTTAAGCCAGTGTCATAGAGCAGTGGTATGTATTTGTATTTGTATGTTGGGATAACATCATGGGCTGGTGATCAGTCATTCAGATCGTCACAATTCCTGTCCGTGGAAGAAGTTACAGCCATATTTTTGTTTACCTTCTGTCATTGCAAATCACATCTGGAACAATTTTTATTTCTCTGCCTATTTTTTCGGCACCTTTATCAAGGAAGGACTACTTGAAGTGTGTTGTGTGCAGCCTTGGTGTTCAAGGTAATGTGTTGTGGTTATTCCATTTTGAAAATATGATGTGTAAATTTCCCGACTGATGCAAAATTTCAATGTCTCACAGCATGCTGAGACAGTGCGATGTCAAATTTTTCACATTTAGAACTGGTGTTGGTGGAGAAGTAAACCAATGGACTTGATTTCAATGAGAAAAAAAATGACTTGATTGTGCTGATATTTCACACTCAAACGTTAATTCCAGTGGCTCTTTGGTTGGTATAGTCTAATTTCATCTGTAAAACCCCAACTAATTTGTGACTCATATTTCTCCCAATTGTGCAACAGTGAGTCATTGCACAATCAGCCAAAGTAAATTGTACTTTCCTTTGCAGGGAAAAGGTCTTTAGTCATGATTTTTTTACGGACAGTTACCTCGGACAAGAGATATACCACACATTTTAAAAAAGGAAAAAAAAAATCTTTTTTTTTTTTTTAGTTGAGGCCAGAAAATTCTGGAAAAAAGTCAAATTTGGTCAGAAAGTTTCCTCTCATCAGGATACTTTTTTTTCATAATTTTTTTGCTTCACGTTTTAAGATCATGAGAATACTAGCGACTTTTCCCTTTTTTTTTTTTTCATTCTGGCTCAAGACCTCCTGTACTTGGCAGAGGAGTGACTTAGCTGGTTAGAAAGTGGCTCATTCAATGTTTTGCTATAGGTATGTTGCATGAAAATGGGTGGAAATCTCTGTCTCATGCCACTAGCGATTAGCATAAACAAACCATTGGAAGCAACAGACCAAATACTAGGGATGCCAATGCCCTGATCATGTATAGTTGCCACTGATAGGCAAGCTGTATTTCTTTTATATGCACATGTACATACATAATGATCATAATCATGTCATACATAATATTTTTGCAGTTTGTTTCTTTTACCAGATTTTGTTCACAACAGAATAAAGGAATGTTTTAATTTCATAGATTGTTATTTTTTATTTGATTGTTGTTGTTATTAAATTGATTTATAATATGAAGCTGCAGCGAAACCCATAAAAGGTTCATGGACTTGAAAATTGTTGAATTGATTGACATGAAATTTGGCACACAATATTGTTGCATAAAGATATGTGTTTCTGTTTAAATAAAGCCAAAAAAAAAGCTTACTATGATGTTATTCTATACTGGTGAGAACAACTGAATAGTAAATTCAGACGAGTGTTTGATCCCAATTGTACTTTCGATTGAATGACACACTCAAAACACCAAGCACGTTTTCTTTGAGTAACATTCAATTTTATCATCCAGGATACCAGAAATGAAGGTGCACACGCTTGCCATACACTTTTAGTAGTTCATACATGTATTTGACTAAGCACAAACCTGGAAATCCCTGCCGAAGTTTTTGTATCCCCCCTGCTAATAAAAGAACAATCAGTGCTGTTTGTTAACGCTCCACCATGATCTGAGAACAATTGTCACCTGTCCTGGGCATTTTTTATGTGTTTTTCTATGTCATTGGTAGTGAACAATTTGGAGTGTTTCTGCCCCCCCCCCCCCGATGGGGATTTCCAGCCTTTCGCTTGGTCGGAACAAACCTATTCACAGGGCAGTATTGGCCTGACCTACATTTTAAAAAATCTCCCAGGAAGGCCGTGGGTTCTTCCAGTTCATGTATATATCTCGTGAGTTGACCTGGCATCTGACATGATACTTTTGTCTAATCGTGCAGGCAGTGTAAGCCCGCCATCGGTGGGGTGTGTCCCATGGAGTGACACCCTCGTCATTCCATGGGAGACATCTCTTCTCTCTTCTTGCTCCTGTCTTCTGTCCCGCTCTCTTTCCTTCCTTCTTTCTTGATGTGTAAACGTATATTACCGTGTTTGACACAATATAGCCATAATCGTGCTGATGTGTCGTTAAACCCCAACACAACAACACCAAGCCCACGCACTGTTAATTCTGTTTTTCAGTTCTGGGTCATCAAGCTAAACTGACACTTTTCGGTTTCATCATGAATAGCCTCCACGTGAGCAATGGGTGGAACTGCTGTCTTGCAAAACAAATAATTTCACTACAAGATATACACACAAGTTGTCATTGCAAATGACTTTATTGTTTGTACAGGATTACAAGATCTGGTGCATTTATCAAAGATGAATACCATCCATAAGATAGTTACAAAAAAAAAAAAAAGACATTAAAAAAAGATTTTGTCAAAAGTAAATCAAAATGCATTCCTGGGCAAAAAACTTGATTCAAGACAATCACTTCCACTTCCAACATTTCTGTCTTTATCATGCATCAACCAATTCTCTTTCATTTGTTCTCATTAACTTGAGCTTTTCCCCCCATCAGTTCCAGCAATTCATTCATCCCCTTTGCTGTCAAAGATTACAGATACACATACAAGTCCTGCGATGGATGAACATCACATCATTTTATAAAACTTGCAGAATAAATATTTACAAGAGTCAACTGTCAAGAGCCACATGTAGTAAATGTTTAAATTCAGTAAAAATATCCTGTGTACATTTTGAACTTTTGTTCACAAAGCCTCTGGTCAAATGAGGATTAAAAATAAGTCCATTTCAAAGTGAGGTCACAAAAACTTTCTAATTAAACAAAGTCAGATCATTTGCCCACAGCATTCTGCAATGAATTCTATAAATGAGAGATGTAATGTAATGACAGAAAAAAAAAAAAAAAAGCATGGGCAAACTGAGTTACAAGTTGTTCAAAACGTAAAGTTTCCCAACAAAATTTGGCACTGTCAAATGTCACATCTTAATTTGGCATAGGACACATACAAATCTTAAAAGTTTTCACATGAAAAAAAGCTTGGATTCTGTCTCATACAAAACTTGACCTGCCCCGACAAAAATTAAGTAACATCTCAACAGAAAGTTCTGATAAAAAATTAAAACTGACAGATAATTTTGATAACAATGAAAAAAAGAAGACTGGAGCATGTAGTGGCTTCGAAGGCGAATATGACTGAGTCCAAAACTCAGAGGAAACTGTTCAGAGGAAACCACATTTGGCAATCTCAGTGTTCTGGAAAACCCATTTTCCTTTTGTGTGGACTAAAACTGATTGAATGTACTACAGACGCTACTTCTTTGCCATCTCTATGACAGCCACAGTGTGGCGTGTTAGCTCAGTGGTTTGTGCTGCAGCCTTTGGAAGCAGAGGTCGGTGGTTCGAATCGCAACATTTACACGTTGTATCCTAAGGAAAGATATTTAACACACAATTTTTCCTCAGCCCACCCATCTATAAAATGGGTACCTGACGTATATCAGGGGAAGTACAGTGGCGCTGCACTGCGGCGACGCGGTCTGAAATGGCCAAGACAATTTCCTCTCTTGGAGGGTCAAGGGATGGTACTTTTAACTTTTTCTTTTTTTTTTTGAAAGCTGGGACGAGGTTAGTAATTTTGACTCCAAGATGACCATTTTATCCTTAACTTTCATTTGACAAAAAAAATACCTTAAACGGATGACTGCCCATCAGCAACTAATCAAATAAATAAAAAAAGTGGAAAAACAATATGAAGAATTTTGAATAAGTCACAATAAAAGAAACTAATATCATTAGCTTTAACTTTCATGACAACAATCTTGACAGCTTTTCTTACAAACTGTACACACCATAGTGACTAGAAACTGTAGACTAGATATTGCCAAGGTTGCAGTAAACACTTGAGGCAACGCACAGTGCAGAAACTGTCAAAGACACTGCATGTAAGTTGGAGCTAAAAACATTTTGAAGTTTAGAAGTTGGAAACTGAAACAACGAAAACTGTCAAAACATAGAAAGTAAATGTACAGCTGTGAAAATTATGCACTCTGCAAAGCATAGGTCTTACAGCCAGAGCAAATGAGTTGCAAGTTGTTTCTGGCGATCGTGAGTTACAGCCGTTTTTAACTATTTTTCTATTCAGATATCAAAGTTTTCTTTTCAGGTAATAAAATGTTGAATTTCCGTTTTGAGGAAAACAAATAAAACAATTTGGTATCTCAGTCGGAAAATAGTTAAAAATGGCTGTAACTTGAAATATCCCCGATCGACTTCCAACTCATTTGCCCTGGGCATATACCATAAGAATTTTAAAAATTGTACAAAGAACAAACATGGCAGAAGGCTGTAGTAATGTATGGACATTACAGAATCTGTAATGCCTATGAAGATTGAAAAATCTGAAGCCACAGTAAAATTTGAAGAGACTAAAGATACTGCTAGTCTGTAAGGACTACACACTAGAAATTCCATAGATGTAAACAATGCAGTGTCTGCAGAGACTAGATATTGTAAAGTCAATAGAAATCAGATGCTATAATTCTACAGATCTTTTAGATAATGTAGCCTCTGTAAAGAATGAAGACAATCCAAAGTCTGTAAAGATTACACAGAATGTAAAGACTAAAAAGACTGTGGAGGATAAAGGGACCAGAAAATGTGGATATGGTAGAAATTGTAAAGATTCTAGTTTGTAGATATTATCATATTGAGATTGCATTTGCTGACACTTCACCATTGTTACTAACTCTAGAAATTCTATAAACTGACAACAGTATAGACAGTACAGAGCATAAAAATATGACAATCTGCACAGGCATCTATTCTCTTACAAACATTGTATTCTCTGACAGTCAAACATTGTACTTGTAAAGTAAAAACTCTTCCACAAAACTATTAAAGATTATGGATTGATGGAAGGAAAATTTGTCTGATATGATATGTACACAATCACATCACAAAAAAGTTGTAAGGCAAACAATTTGTCCCTTTTACAACAAACATCCTACACAAGGGTATAGGTTTCTGAAAGCACGGTCACAAAGCTGGAAAAGCTAATATTGAGCAAAAGGCATTAGATGACAAAAGGACTGCGTGATTACTAAAACTAGAGATTTCAGAAAAATAATAACTTAAACCATTTTTGAAACTGATGTGAAAAGAATTGACTTTCCTTGCTTACAGTTTTATGTGGGATGTGATTTATTTATTTATTTATTTTTTTTCCATTTCATTTAACGATTTGAGAATCAGGTTAAGTAGCTCTAAAATAATTTTTCCCACACCTCAGCAACTATTCAAGATAATCAAACAAATTTAAAAAACCAGCTAAACCGTAACCAAAGTGTCTGCCAGGAAAACATGTCATTATCTAAAATGTAAACATCTGACTTTTAGGCTATTTTTTCAGACACACTGAGATTTAAGCCATCACTGAATCTTCATGGGCTTCTAAATGAAAATGAGAATTATGTGTGTCAATCATAAAAAAGTGATTCAATCATTACAGCTTATGCATTGTCACTTAAGTGGCCTCCACTATCCAGACAAAGATTTCCATGCATTGTGCAGTTTATGAAATCAAGTTAAGTTTGAAAAATTATGAGATACAAATTAAATGGGTTTGTAAGAAAAGAAAAGTAATGAAAAGCCTCCGTGGTGTATGCACGACATTTCCACTTACTGTGAAGCTTATGAAATCCAGTTATGTTTTGAAAATTGTAGGAGATGAAAATGAGCCTGTAAATAATAAAAATAAGGAGGGAACAGTACACATACATGTAAAACTCACATTATGTACATTTACAAGAGCCCATTGCAAATTATTACGAGCAGCAAATTGTGTTTCAGGTTTGATTCAAGTAAGTTGTGCGAAATACTGATAGCATTAAAAATATTTTTCAGTTATTTTTATGCAGCCATTGAAACAAAAGTTAACCTACATAAAATGGATGAGCTTTCCAGAGAAGGAAAATCTAAAATACAATTAAAAAAAAAAAAAAAGATGTAGAAACTTCATTCGTGTTCAAAATATTGCATGTCAACATCTGACATGTCATTCCAGATGCAATTAAAATGAAATAAAAAGACCTGTTCATGTGAATATATACATTTAGATACCAGCAAATGAATATTTAAAAAAAAAACAACAAAAAGAAAACTGGAAATGGGAACCTTTCATATGTTCAATGTTGTCATAACTGGTGCAAGATCTGTCAGGAAAATGAAGATAGGTAATACATAGATAGAAGGAAACTTCATATACTCATGTTTTAGCAACATAAAAAAATACGTCTTCCAGGCTGCTAAATTAACTTAATACATTCCATCAATGGACACATTGTCTTAATACTGGCTGGCTTCCTTCAGTACACTTGGCTCGGATACCCCCCAAATTGAGCAAAATATACTGATAGGGACAAACAATCCCCAATAGATATGTCTGTTCTTTCTACCAGATTCCTGTCATAAGGTGTATCTGTTTGTCTTTTTGCATCTATTTCCCTCACGTATCACTGTCTGCCATCTCCTTGTCTGTCTATCTGTTCTATGAATGAGTCTGTCTCTAGGAATGTCTCTCTGTCCTATGAATGAGTCTGTCTTCTTGTCTGTTTCTATGAATAACTCTGTCCTATGAATGAGTCTTGTTGTCCGTCTCTATGCCTGCAGCCTTCCTGTTCATCAACTTCACATTTCTGTCTCATTTGTCTGTTCATCAAATTCTCACAAGCATCTCTGTCAGTCTGTCTGCTGTCTATCTACCAAATTCCCACACATATCTATCTCTGTTTGCTCATCAACCTCATCAATCAAAGTGTTCTAATATGTCCAAGAAATTCCCATTTAGATCTACATGTTCAGAGAAAGTCAAAGGTGGTGTATGACTGTCTATATGGCTCTTAGATATATCAGTAAAAGTCCACAGCTTTCCACAGGCATGTGTGTGTGTCTTCCTATCTGTCTGTCTGTATGTACAATTAATACTTTCCCACAGGGATGTCTGTCTGTCTGTCCCTCCACTTCCCCCAGGTGTGTGTCCATCAGTCTGCATAGCCGTGCTGTCCCTCAGAGTCGCTTGAGCTGTTTACTGCCGTTGACCAAAGGCATACGCTCCTCGTCATCGTCCATGAAGAGCCTGGACTCTTTGTTTGCCCTGCGGAAACATTGCATGATGTTGAGCACAGCCGACAGAGCATGAACATGTGAACTCATGATAATTATAATAAAAAATATTTATAATGCTTAACCCTGTGCAGCTGAGACTTGTTACAGTCAACCTTTGGTGACCGCAAAAAAAAAAAAAAAAAGTTGATTTTAAATGTGCTTTGAAATATAGAATTGATTGACTGACATGAAGCAAGCGTTTACATAAAGCAGGTTGACTTTAAGTGGACCTCCTGTGATATGACATGATCAATATATCTTCTGTCATCAATAAAATTGTTTTACAGAATTTCTTGTTAAGCAAGATCAAATTAAAGATAAGTAACAGGGACTTTTTCCCCTCTTTACAATATTCATGTTATATCTCATATGACTAGCTAAGACAAGTAGTTTGGTTGACTGAAAACTGCTTCATTCCAGTAATTCTTGTCCCTCCCCATAAATTTTCTCTGCCTCATGTCAAGTGCTGTTTTTTTTTCTTTCCTTTGTTCCAATCCATTTCTTCTCTTTCTTTCTCTCATTCACAATTACGGTATGAAAAAAAAAATGTCTGCCTCTTCACCCCCTATTCCTTCTGTCTTCCCGGCATTATCATGAATTGTGCTATTTGCCCCCCTTTCCCCCAATCCCCTTACCTGATGCCTCGTCGACGTTTGTCCTGCAGCCTCCAATCAGTGCTGCTATCATCATCCATGATGTCCACCAGCTGCTGCTCGTAGTTGGAATCTATCGGGCCAATGGAGATGTCCCGCACCGCGCGGAACTGACCACAATTGTTCAGATGCTCATTCTCCAGTCGGAAGAAATTCCACACAAACCGCCTGGTGGGTGATTGCAAAACGTAACAACACATGAGAAGAAAAGGGTAAACCAATTGTCTGTTCTGGTCATTATCGATGTTTCTAGAAATTTCCCTCATTTTCTTCTTAATGTTATACATGCTTCACTTCAGGGAAATATTACCCTAGTGAAGACTATCAGTTTTCCCCAAGACCGCAAAATTTTAAAAAAATTTAGAAAGAGTTAATGAAAACATCTGACATTTCATTCCACATATAATTAAGATAAACATCTATTACAATGTCACTAACTTTTAGAAAAAGACAACATCTTCTGCAGCAACCTTTTATCTCCAATCACAATCGATGGAGTGGATCACTATTTGACCTACCTGAAAACTTCCAGACAGGAGAACAATGTCTTGAGGATGACAGCGCTGAAGAGGAGACCCTCGCCCACGGAGACCGTCAACGTCCAGATGAAGCGCAGGATGAAATCTTCGATCATGGCAAAGTAGTAATAGGCCTGGTGAAAAGTAAGTCAGGACTTGTCAAGATGGGATATGGCATACATTGGCCCTTGTAAGTCATAGTAACAGTTCTGTTAGCAAGTGGATCACTGAGTTTCGATGAGAAGGCAGTTGTGTATTAAAATCAGTGGTTTGGCACATACAGCAATAAAACATCTTTGTGACACAAGTGCTAAAATACTACACTGCTTGTTTTGTCCCTTCCAAGTTCACTGATATGCTTAAACACACAATGTCCTCCTGCAGAAACCTCTTGCCTTCAATATTCTTATCTATCAGGCACACATTAAATGCCAATCAGTTCCTGAAAGTTTTTTCAATAAAACATCTTGGTGACAAAAGTGTTAAAACACTACTGCCTGCCTTGCCCCATCAGTGTTTAGCTTATACACAAAAAGAACAATTTTCTTCAGCAGAATCCGTTGTCTACAACATTCTTATAACACCAATTCCTCAATGTTTCTCCATTAATGCTTGGTAGCTCTGATTTATTTTCTAGTTCTGCTGATGAATTTCTTTCATAAATTTGATAAACTGGGGTATATATCAATATAGCATTAAAGAAAAAAAAAAAAGCAAAAAAACAACAAATCTACTGCTTTTTCAAGCAACTTCCAGTAGTTTCATTTCTTTCTCCCTCATTGAGCCTGTTGGTTTAAAAGGAGTTCCACTTATGGTCATGTAACATGGAGTGGAGTTTTGCCGTTAACCGCATGTCAACTCAGCGACAACCAAATGATTTTTATCAGTCGGGTGATTTTATGTATAAGTGATTATTATCAATCATAATTTTTTTTCCTTCAAGTGCAAATGCTAACATGAGTTCCTGAGAATTTCCACAATAACATATCTTGGTGACAAAAGTGTTAAAATACCAGGCAGCTTCTTTTAACCCATTACTGTTCACTTTGTATGTACAGACAATCTCTTCCCACAAGAATATATTGTCTGCCTCATTTTCATCGACCAGATGTTGGTACTTCTACAGTGAAATATCTTTGTGATGAATACCACAATGTCAAAGTGACTCAGTCATAGCTCACCTTGTAAGCATAGACAACCTCTTCCCGCAGGAACCTGTTGTCGCCAGCATTTTTGTCCATCAGACCCCAGTCCATCTTGATATCCCAGGTGTAGGTGTAACAGGAGCTGATGACGGCTGCTGCGATCCACAGGTAGAAAAATGCTGAAGTCTGTCTATAATGCTCACCATACACTTCTGCGGAGAGAGAGTGGGAAAGAGTAGTGGTAGGAGGGATGAGTTGGGCAGGGACAGCCGTAGATAGATTGACTCTTTAAAACCCAACCAAATATATTATCTTCGATGACAAAAAAACGTATCAAAAATCATTTTCTCAAGCGAAACGCCAGCATGTTCTTTGATCTCTGTTTTCCAGGCTAATGGGCGATTGTTTCGGGGATTATCTGCCACTCACAAAAGAGGGATTCGTGTAAGGGAGATCATTTAATCAGCCCTATAACTTCCCTTGGCTAGAAAAAAGGTGTTCAGCAAGCAGTGTAAAGAGGCAAAAAATCACTTTACTTCTTGTAATTCGAAAGACTGGTTGCCAAAACAATTTGACAAGATTATAACAATAAGAAGAATACATTCTCTTTATATCAAAATTTTTCTGAGATTTTTCCTGCAGTATGTTTCAAGCAAAGGATGCAAACGTGATTTTTTTTCCTCTGTACACTAACTGTTCAATCCTTCTTTTGTCTGGTAAAGGGAAGTAATAGGACCCAGCACAATAATCTCCCAATCCCAACTGTGTATCAGATATGTCATTCTGAGTTGTAAGGTTAAAGTTTCTAAGTTTGACAGACCATGGTATCACTCACCGACATGAATCTTGTACAGAGTGGAGAAGAGCACCACAAAGAAGGTGGTGGAATATTTGCCAGCGTTGACGATGTGCGGAAAGATGAGCTTGGTGTCTCGGTAACGGCGCAGGCATTGGGCAAAACGGAACCAGGCTGGCAGGCAGGAGACAATGGCTCGGATGCCGTAGATGTTCTTATTGCAGACAGCAGCACCTGTGAGATATCATACAGAGATATAGCATCGCCCAGAGATGTGAATCCTACCCTATCCCATGGTTAAACAGGGATTCTGATCTCAAGATACTTTGAAATATTCTGTTTTATTTCGGGATTTAATGGGAAAAAAAAATTTAAATAAACAAGTAAATGAGTATACAGATAAATGAATGAATAAATAAATATACATCCACACACAGGTAAATGAAACAATATTTTGCAATGTCACACACATAAAAAAAAAGATAAAATAAGACTATTTGACCTCAAAAGGAAATTATTGTCAGTTCAGCATGGTGACATAAAAAAACTTTAAAAAACAAAAAAAAAACCCAAAACAATCCAATAAGTAGCAGGAATCAAAAAGTCAAGGCCAGACTCACGATTATCCCCCAGCCACTCAACCTCGAAGGCGTAGTAGCAGATGAGAAACTCAAAGTCCAACAGGACAGTGGCCAGGCTGTTCAGTTGATCGGCCAGCCAGAAATCTGCAAAGCCCACGTGATGGAATGGCGCCGTGAAGATACGGAACTGAAGATAGAAAACATAACAAATGTGAACCATGGACCTCTCTCAAATAGTTCTTCAGTGCCTAAAGAGTTTTAATCCTACAAGTGCCATAGGGCTGATCCGGTACAAATCTCAACCTGAATGTTTTCCAAACTGTACATATTCAGCGCAAATTCACTGACTTTATACAATCTTTAGGCTTAAACTGGAGTGTCTTCATTCCTAATAATAAATGCTATCACAGAAATCTTGACACTTCATAGCATTCTGTTTTCACAAGTCTACGGCTAAAGTTAATTCACCAAACTTTGATTGCTGTATCTAAAAATTGCCCATCACACCTTATGAACTCTATCATCAAGTTCTCTGAAGCTTGGAAAAAAAGGATGCCAGGAACAAAAACACAGCATGTTTTCTGCACTAGTGGGGCATAGTGGAAAAAAAAACGTTTACTATGTTTTCGTAAAACAGGCGTGTATTATAGAAAAAAAGTACAATAAATATCAAAGACGGGTGGATAGCTATAATTTTGAAAGAAAAAAGTGACAAAATAAGAAGCATATCAAGAATTAATGAATGAATGGGCAAAGATAACAAAACAAAGGAATCACAGGAAGAAAATAACAAGTAAAATGGATAAAGGTGGTAAATAAAGAAACAGAAGAAAGACGAAGGGAAAGAGAAGAAATAAAACAAATAAAAATAAAGGGTAACAAGAAATTTTTTTTTTAAAAATGAAGAAGGAGGCAATAGTTAGTAGAAAATAATTGATGAAGGAAACAAAAGCATTCCTTCACATGAATGTGTAGGAATGTAAAAAGGCCATTTAGCAAAATGATGAATCAGACGCCACAAAATTCTAGAAAATGATTTCTTATGACAAACACAAAGAGGAAACATGAAAATAAAATCTGAAGATCCTGAGCTTTGCATAATTTTATTAAAAATAATAATCATAATAAATATCTTATAGTAAAAAACAAACAAACATAAAAACAAACAAAAATAATTAAATTAGTGGAGGCAGAGTGAATACATATATTAAAATTTGGAGAACTAAAGGTATTAATAAACCCCACAAAATATAGTCAGCACAGATTATAATGAGAGGAAAAGAAGGTGAAAGATCTGTACATAAGAAAAGGCCCATTACCAATATATATATATATATATATCATCAAACAATTCACAATGACACTTAACTCACCAGAATGCGGAGCAGCCACATCCGAGCTCTGTAGTAGAAGAACTTGAAAGGGTTGATGAGGGCGATGATGAGGAAAGTGGCGAAGGAGAGAGGCATAGCCATGGGTGGTATGCCGATAAAGTCACTGTACAAGTACAACAGTACGCTGGAGGCCCAGATCACACCCAGGAACGATGCCAGCTGAGGACCATAAAGACAGTGATAAGTTTCATTTGTCATGCAACTGAGTGGAATCAGTTTTAACATCAAATATATTTTCGATGGACCTTTCTTTCATTAACTCTCTAGCGCTAGGAGTGCCTAAAAGTTACTTTGCCAAACATGACATCCAGTTCCTCAGAATGAGTCAAAATATCTTTCATTAACTCTCTAGTGCTAGGATGCCTAAAAGTTACTTTGCCAAACTTTACATCCAGTTCTGCAGAATGAGTCAAAATATCTTGAAATCTGATCTATGTGGTGTGGCCAATCTATACCAGCCATTGTTTCTGACTTTTTTTGAAGGCAAAAAAAAGAATTCTCGATCAAACCAGGGCATATTTCTGCACTGAAGGAACAGAGTGGTTAACCAGGTCTGAATGAAAAGCAAAAATAGAGCTGAGTTATGGTTGGTTGGTTGTGTTAGGGTTTAACAGCACACCAGCACAATCACCGCTACATTGTGCCAAACTTGGTAAGATACGTCTACCCATCGAGAAGAAAAGAGGAAAGAGAGCTGGACAGAAGACAGTAGCAAAGGAGAGAGAGAGAAGAAATGTGTCACCTCTGGAAAGTCGAGGGCGGTATTTCATGGGAGACATGCCACTGACGGCAGACTTTCACCACCTACAGGTGGGAGTAAAGAGGCTATTCATGTGCCCTGGGTCCCGACGGGTGTATTATGGATCAAGTGCAGGTAAAATATCTAAGAGGAATGGATGTCCAGTTTCAATACCTACCTCAAGAAGTTGTGCATGAGACAAATGATTACGTGGGTCAATCTCGAAGATGAGGACATGGTTGACCCCTGATGACCGCCAGC
Organism: Peronia verruculata; assembly: GCA_038406235.1. NCBI lineage: Eukaryota > Metazoa > Mollusca > Gastropoda > Systellommatophora > Onchidiidae > Peronia > Peronia verruculata. The sequence goes on along the minus strand of JBCAUA010515485.1, from coordinate 9,773 downwards.
CATAGGTGTTGACACCCAGCAAGAAAAGGTCAAAGATTACTAGAAACATCCCTCGGTACATCTGAAGTGCTGGCTGCCAGTCCTCGGAGTGTTCAGTGAAGAAGGCTGCCCAGGCAAATCCAAGAGATATAAATGGTCAATATCTCACACAGCATGAAAATGACAATTTTCTGAGCTTAGAAACATGCATTTTTTTCAATGCTAAGAGTATGTTGTTTGTTTGTTTGGGTTGATATTTAACGTGACATCAGCACGATAACCGATATATTGTGCCTAACATAGTTAGTATGTCGGCATTTAAAAAAACTGGTCAAAATAAGTATTTACAAAATATATTGCTGTATGGACAATGCACTTACAGGTTATGAAAGGCATATCAAAATGTGTTTATAAATTTGGACAATCAAAGAGCATACAGCGCAACTACGAAAGATGAATATAAATAAATATGTTGCTTCCCATGGGGACTGTTGCAAGCCTACAAAGGTTATGTGTTATGGTAGTGATGGTATGTTTGCTGTACAGACCAATTTGGCGTTAAAAAAAATGCTCACGAGAAAAGATAAGAGAGAGACAAGTAAGCGAAGTAGGGAGACAAACATAAGCAACTGACGCAATGCGTGCGGTGACCTACCTGAGATAATGATGACGATGACCATGGTGAGAAACATGCCTATGCAGAAACCCATCTTGAAATTGGTCCACGGATGTTGCTGAGAGAAAGAGAGAGAGAGGGGGGGGGGAACACAATCATGTAAATGAACCTTTCAAAACTAGCCTAACTTGCTGTGAAATAAACAAGTAGTCACAAACAAACAGGGAACTCCTTCTTTGCTCTCTCTCCCTGCTGAGATTCTTGGTAAACCTAAATTGCACTCCCCCCCACCCCTTTCCCCTACATTTCTCCATGTCCATTCCCTATTCTTCTCACAAAACAAAAAAAAAGAAAGAAACACACACATACACACATGCATTCACAGAAAAACGAAAATAGAATTTTAAAAAAAAAAAAGATTCATCTCACTTTGAGAGATGCCAGCTGCATTCTTTTCACCATGGCTATTTAAAATGAAATAAAAAATCAAATGATGACCCCCAGGCTCCCTTCTCTTCATACGCACATATCTATTCCTTTCTAGAGACACAAAAACAAAACGAGCAAACAGACAAACACTCACCTCATCCCCCAGAGGTGGCACCCGTAACCTTTTCATGGCCTTGGATCTGTCGCCTCCTTCCAGCTCAGAGGTCACACTTTGCTGTGGGTTGCACACAATCACAAAGTTTATCAACTATTGTACAACAATGTGTCCTTGTCACGGGCTAATCTCATATCACTATGTTTTCCAAGCAGAGATTTAAGAAAGTTGTTTCAGAGGGAACTTATCATGCATAATTGGCAGCTCACAAATGTTTTATCTCCTCTTTTTGTAATTTTAAGAAATCGTGGCTTTGACATTTTCAGTCAACAGGCAGTACAGAGGATCCACAATGAACGTAAACGTAAAGTGTGGCTTAAGTAGTCCAGGTATATTCTCGACCTAAATTATGGAACTGCCATATATATTGAGCATAATCTATCAATGCACTTAACACCAGTTTTCTAGAAAGTGGAGACAAAAGAACAGTTATGAACTGAGGTAACAAATTGGGACAGGAAATTGGAGAATATGCCAAGTAGCTGACTGTACTCATTAATGCAACAATATGGTTAACATTCTGGGTTACTTAATTGCAAACTGTGGTTCCCTTGCTCAGCGCAAGATCTCACATGTGCCACTGCTTTGAGTACAACTGCCAGAGAGTTCTCACCTCGACATCCTTGATGAGATGGTCGACCTCCTTGTTGGTGTAGAAGGGAGCGGTCTCTACATGAGCTTGTCTCCACTCGGCTCCGTGAGTCGTCTGCATCATCTGCCCCGTCACAAACAAAAAACTCAAAATCATCAGTTTTGTAAGTTGGTTATCTGTCAACAAGATCACCTGTGCTCTCTTCTCTAAACTTAACAGATCAAATGGTTATCAGATTCTAGCTAAAAAAAAAAAAAAATCACTAAAAATGAAAAAAAAGTGAGTAAAAAATTGACAGAGGATGGAGTTCAGGGGTCACAGCAAGAGATTAAAAGTAAATCACCAATTAAAATTGTTTTAGCACATCAATTCTTTGCAGAAATATTACAGCCAGTACTATTTTACCTGGACTAATCTAAAAAGCTTTTACAATCCTCTTGACTCAAATTAACTAAGAATATAATGTATACTTGTGTGAATAAGCCTTCATCTTGTTTTGATGATAAACATATATATATATATTCAGATCTGGCTTAAAATGCCAAGGTTTAACTCCATTCAGGGACATGAGATGCAGAGGAACAAATACATAATGCAGAGAAATTCATTCAGGCATGAGGATCTGAGTACATGAGATAGTATAGAGCGTGAGAGATGGATGAAGGAGAAAAAGAGAAAAAAAAAGAGATGAACACATTTGTGAACAATGCTGGAAGTGACGTGGTGGGCTCTGTGACGTACGATCAGTCCACATATGAGACTGTGACACTGACAGAAGATTGTAATCCTTTGTTCATTGTCTACATCATCACTTTCATCACTTTAGAGAAACTACAAAATATTTCTTCTTTGTATCTTTAAATAGATGTCTTGCGACAAGGGCAAATGAGTCAGAGGTCGCACCGGGCAATGAAGATATATGGCCGTTTTTGGTCGTTTTTAACTACTTCCTGACTGAGATACTAAATTTTTGTTTGTTTTCACAAAATGACAATTTAACCTTTTTCAATCTGAAAAAAAGCAAATTTTAATATCATAGTTGGAAAACAGTAAAAAAAAAACGGTAAAAAATGGCTGTGACTTGAACTCATCCACGGCGACCTCCGACTCATTTGCCCTGGGCGCAAGACATATAAGCTCACAATAAGACAAAAGATAAAAATAGGATAAAGTAAAAGTCTCGCTGTGAGGGAGAGAACAACCAAAACCAGTACCTGTGTAATTCTACAGTGTAGTTACTTTCAAACACAAATAATCCACAGGCAATGACGCATTCTGACATCCTGATGTACTCTGTTGCAAAAGAATGACTGATTTATTGCCAGCAATTTGACATATCCTTTGTGATCCTGATAACCATGCTCACTGAACGCAAACAAGTATTTCCATACAGACAGTAATATCATATCTCATCCTGTATTGCCTTGCATGAGCCCAATCTCAGTGATGGTTTCAGCAAGAAACTGGAGAAAGTGATAAAAAATCTTGACAAAACCAATGAAAATAAACAAATAAAACAAACAAACAATGACAACAATTAAAAAAAAATTTTAAAAATTAACAAATCAAAACAAAAGAAGAGCAAGTTCAAACCTTGTCATGTTTCTTCAGAATTTTCCGGAACCCAGTAAAGTTGAGAGTCTGGTAGTTCTGCAGCAGGACCAGGCTCAGGTAAAACTCTGAGAACGCCAACTTGAGATCATGCAGTTTTCTCATGGAGGACATCGCCTGACCTTTGGCCTCTTTGTCCTGGAACAAATCAAACATGAGTGTGGAGATGACCATCAGTTATGCCAAAACTTCTTTTAAACTTTTGAAAACAAAATTGTCTCTAACTTCTCTGCCATTAATTTGAGAAAACTGCAATCTGACCCTTGAGCCAACTTGTCTCAGGCAAAGTCAAGTAAGATTTTACTTACAGTTAACCCATTCAGTACCGGGCCTGACTACATTTTGAACGCTGGAAGTGCCAGCGTAAGGGAGATAATTGGGACGAAAGCTCCAGTGGTAGTGGGAAAAAATTAAAATAAATGTTTTACATGTTTTTGCATGAAATCAGGTGTAGTTTGTTGAGAAATCAATGCTGAGTGTAATAAATGTACTTGTTTTGGGGTATAACAGCGACAAAACCATAAAATTCACATTGCACCGATGCTGGCTTGATTACACAGATCTAGAGCTCTAGATCTTTACTGCTAGATGGAGTCTAGATCTACATCTAATTTCGTCGTCATTACCGTGACTTCCTTCTTCTAAATTATGCTCAAATTCTTGATCTACGTCAGATTTATTATCACATGCATATTTCATATCTAAAACTCGTGTTTCTTCATCATAATGTGATGATCCCGCACCATCCGTTCGTCAGACTGTTCAAAAATTTAATGCGATCTTCAAACGATCATAGCGATCAAACGCATCGTTCCAAGATGGCGAAATTCGGTAGTAACTTCCCTTGAGTACTCTTAACCATGTTCCCGCGAGATCTCGTACTTAGGGCCGGATATCCGTTTGTTAAGAAACCGAAAGTAAAGGCGATACATAGAGGGCATTAGCAGCCGTTGTGGTACTGAATCGGTAGCGGGCGTTAGCGGCCGTTGCGGTACTGAATGGATTAAATAAGGAGTTAAGATATCGTGTGATAATTTTATAAGTATTTATCATCACTGGCTGTATGCCTGCTGCCCCTGGCAAATTATTCCATTATGTTTTCTCCATAATAAAACTGCTAACAGCTATAACGGTCAGTTGTAAGAGACATTTAACAATGCTATCGCCATACCTTAAACAATGGAATGTTGGCCATGCTGGTTCGTCGTCGCCGCAGCTGGGTGTGACGATGATGCTGTTCATGATGATCAAGAAAGACCTGCAGTTCAGCTTTCAGGTTGGCATACTTGCGGTTGGCTTCGGACAGCTTTTCTGCTCGTCAAACAATAAATACATAACAGATCACATTAGAAACCTAACTTTAAAAAGGATGCTGACTTTACATCATTCCACACTAACAATGAGAAATTGTTCACTCTGGTTGTAACAATAACACATCTTGTTCAAGATGAGCCTAACATCTTAAAATCTTTTTGTATACAAGGACGACACCCATTGAGAGATGAAGAGAAATTCCTGATAAGCTCACAAATGTCTAAATCAATATGAACATAAAGAATTACCAAGGAAAAATGTGTTGATCTTTGACAACTCCTTATCACAGAACTGGAAAAACTTTTCAGCAAAACGTGCAAAATATCGCTGTATGGTGCTGGAATCCGTCACTGGGGAAAGTAAGAATGCAAGGGTCAAAATGATAAAAATCTGCTAAACAAGACAAAATTAATTTTAAAAAATACAACAAAGATCAGAAACAAAAAAAAACAAAGTACTAAATGACATGAGAGTAATTCGCATTGGTGCGAATATTGTGGATGAACGCAAAATTTCAGCACCCATCAGATTTAAAGGACTTCTTCATTCCTGAACAATCCAGAAAAATGAAGCAAGTAGCCAAATACATCAGCCTGTATTGTTCTTTAATTTCCTGGGTATAGCTCAAGCTAAAACACAATAATGGCTGGGCAGCTCGGGGGAGGAAATACAAACGATACTAAATAATCAGAATCAGATCTGAGAAAAACTCAAAACCCCTTGACTACATCCACTGTATTTCAGATATCCATGAAACTACATAGAATTCTCATTTGGTTGGGTTTTTAAAAATCCTTTTTCTGTGACAATGAAGAACAGATAGCACAAACCCAGCCTTGAAAGGGGATATATGGCAAGGTGCAAAAAAAAAAAAAAATTGAAACTGGCAGTTTACAGATTGTCACTACCCTGGTGACCAAAGAACATATTTCACTATTCTTTTACAGCACAGCCTCCTTTATATCGCTCACTTATAGCCCTTCCTCCAACCCAAATCACTGCAGAGATGAACGACTAACCTTCTGGTGATGGTGCCTGTTCCTGGGCATCATACAGCATCTCCTTCATGAACTGGACAGAAAAAAAAAAAATTAAGTTCAAATACTTTGATTAGCAAAGAGACAGTATGGGGCATTGAGACAAGAAAAAGAAAAGTGAGGAATGGGGAAGAAAACAAGATGATGAACTATAAACATGTCATATTTTCACTGTCTTGATTTTATTGATACAGTCCCCTATCCCAAAAAATAAAACTACAAACGTGCCACATCACTTAAGCAGTAGATCAATAAAAAGGACATAGAAATCTCAAGACAGCCTACTCGAAAACATGTGAAAAACAATTTTATGGATTGTGAAAATAACAATGCATGACTCTACACAACACTGTTAAATCTTTCATAGGCAAATTTTTCAGTCACCATTCTTAAACTGTATTCTGTCCCATAAAAATCTTCTTCTTAGGTGGGTATTACCAATTGAGATGTGACACAATGAAATCAGGCTATCGTCAAATTCTAAGCATATGGAGCTATTGGTACCACTGTAAAGACTATTCATTTCCCTTTAAGTGTGTGAAAAAATCATTGTTCGACCAAAAGTAGAAGTTCAGATACTGGCAAATTGAAGACAATGGGGGTGGCCTGTTGCCGCAGCTGAATTTATTGAAAAAATGGCTGATCACTTTCGTAAATCCTTATCAATTCTTGTTTGAACATGACACTAAATTACAATTTTGGGACTTTCACCCAATCTGTTTCAGTAAAATGAACTCTGAGATGCATTTTTAGACCGATATAGAAGGGCTTGGTGAAGAAAAAAAATTGCGTTATAAATTCATTCACTGTTGAAAAACGCGTGATTTCTCCCGTAGGCTGTTTGATGAGCGCTTGATTTCATCGTTTTGGGTCCCAATTATTGAAAAATGAAAGCTCTTGCAAGTGCCATTTTCACAGACATGATTCATACAGGCTTCACAATAAGATGAACAAAGTAACTGGAACTGATAAAAAATAACACTTAGGCTAGTAGAAAGCACAATCAAGAGACTCATCAAGACTTTCAACGATGAAATAACCTTGTAAATTTAAATATGCTTGGGTGCATTTCATCCATATCATGTGTTGTGAATGGTGTCACACTGACCTTTCAAATAAAGGACAGAGATACAAAATTAGTTTGTAAATTTAGCTTTTCTACCCCTTCTATTCTATTTTCTTTCTGTCATTACTCACCTCATACTGAATGTACTGTTTCCTCCATTCTGGGGTGATGTGGGCACCCAAGTGCTCGGCAAATTTCATGGTTAAATATGCTGGGACAGCACAGCTGCCACTCTAAGTACAGATGACAACAGAAAGATCAAGATTTACTTTTCTAGAACACCTGTAAAAGAAATTATTGAATCAATTTTAATTTTAAAAAAAAAAGCCTTGACGTTGACTGTCAGATTATATAGATCTAGTAATAATGGTGACTGATTTATTGTGATATGATATGCCTAGATTTTAAAACTGCACATTAGCACAATGTCTAAAAACAATGAACAGAGAAGATGCAAGGCAAAATAATGCCATTAAAGGTGATATTACTGATAAACAACCAATAATACTGCTGTGGAAGGTGTATTGACTGTCCAGTCCTGCTAATTGAAAGATGCAGAAATTTTAGCTGAGTTGGCAGAAGGAAGTACCGCGTAGTCAAGAGTTTACACAAATTATATGCAAAGTAGGTGCGTGACATAAGACCCGATGATACAAGTTCAACCAGTACCAGTAGGTAACCATTATGAATGGCACATCATTTGCTGGGCTTAACAGATTTTGCTAGCAAACGCTGTAAACAAAATTGATATATAGAGATAAGAGCTTGATCATACTTTGCAATGGCATGACCTCCGCGGTGGCAGTTATGTGTGCATAATTTGTATTTTCTTCATTTTGGTAGAGAGCAGAAATTGAGCTGCACATCTACTTCTACTTCCTTTTGTTTACATTGTACCGGAACAAGTAAAACGTCATCAGTTTTTGTGATGCGCGAAATGTCACGATCTCGACGGCCGTCAAAATTTCCTTTCGTTATTATGATTTTCTCATTGTCCTGTTCTCAATGCTGGGAGAATCTTCCGCATCTACAGTTTCATCTTGAAGGGGAAAAAATAATATCAGCGAAACACAATTTAGGTACGTTTCCTCTGTGATTCTGAATATGTATTATAGGGATATGAAAGTGAGCATTTTATGTATAATCACTGACTTTCATAGGGTTCGTTGTTAGATCATGCACCACAAAAATCAGCATGTACGCACTTCTCATGAAATGAAAATAAATATTAGTGAATAAAAAGGAAAACAGGAGACCTAGAAAGCTAAGTTCTTGATTAACTATTCTATCGAAATTTTGAGGCCGCAGAACTGTTTTTGTAATATATCCGCTCTCTCTCTCCCCCCCCCCCTCCTTTTTTCCCCTCGCATTGTTGTGAATGACATCTTTCCTACCGGCAGTCGGTAAACGTTAAGGCAAGACACACCAGAGCATGATGTGTGCCAAGTCTTTCGAAGACAATTCACATCAGTACTGGAGTCACTTGGAACGGTAAGAGGCAAATTTAAAAATACATTTCAAATTTAAAAATACATCTGAGTGTTTGAGTCTGAGTTTTTGCTTTAGCTATTTTAAACATTCGGAGATGTAAATATGGGCATGCTGATTATTATAAAGAAAAAAAAAAAAAGTCAAACCAACAGTGATCGGCATAGCACAGGAATGTAACATCACTGGTGTCAGTGAGTGTCGAGTCGAGTGCGCAATGGGTGAGATCTCAATAAAATGAGAGCAATCAGCTTAAAAACACTAGTAGTACTAGTAAGGAAGAGTCCCGTATGAGACACAGACTAACACTGAATAGGCTAGATTTAAATGCCATATAGGTTCCAGAATGTTTATAATTATTATAAATAAACACATAAACATTTTTCTTTTAATTAAAAAGAATAAGGTAGGGTCAAGGGTTGGATTGAAGTCAGGATTAAGTTTTGTTTATTTGTTTGTTTGTTAGTTTGTTTTTCACATACCCTACCAGAAAAGCCGCCTCTCAGTTATGCACCTCTCCACAATGCTAGCTGAACAATGTCGAATGACATCTTTCCTAGAGTGATACGCTTACTCCAGATAACAACACAGTGCTTACCTTCTGACTGATCAAATGCTCTGCTTACTGTGTCTGTAACAATTCACAACATTCGCTGGTACTTGTACTTTCTTTGTAGTAAAATATCTAAAACAATATGTCCCTACATTTGCAACTTCCGTTCAGGAGCTTGGTTCTTGTAAAAAGTCCGGCTTAAAAGCTAATGGGAATAAAATCATGAGAAACAACGAAAAACCTACTGAGATTTTTTTTTTTTTTTTTAACTTGTAGGTGTAAATTGTCTAAATCACAGCTGGGGCAATGACACGCTTTCTTTCATGACATTTGCTCATGTTCAAAATATGATACATTAGGCGTAAATTCGACATAATATGAGATACTGGACACCATTGATATTACAATGTATGCCAAGTGGAAAGAGTAAAACAGAACATTTGATAAGCAGGTCTTTGTCCTGATTTGATCCCTTTGATACTTTTCGGGTTAAGTCACCATGCCCCCCCCCCTAAAACACACACACACACACAAAACGATAACTGTCCTTCTTCTTCTTTTGTTTTTTCAGTTGGGACACGATTATTATTGATGTTTGGCCCACACATGAACACGGCATGATTTGTTTGCTTGTTTGGGCTGTGTCGACATTCTCTCTGGGATCTCAAGCCTGGGCGAGCTGCCAGGTGCGAGGAGTTCACTCACTCATTCACTCACTCACTCACGACAGCCGATTTCCCCCCTCGTTGTGTCATAGTTGTGCACTTTGCTAATGCTGGACAGACAGGCTACACACCTGACCTGTGCTCTGCTGGGGCTTGTCTGATTTGAGATTTTCTTCCTGACAGCAATAAGGGCGATTGAAATGAGTTACAAAAGCGCACGGGGGGGGGGGGGGGATTAAAATAATGGC
>JBCAUA010515374.1:0-16910 GCA_038406235.1 Peronia verruculata | reverse complement strand
TACATACATACATACATACATACATACATACATACATACATACATAATACATACATACATACATACATACATACATATCAAAATTCTTTATTTTCCAAATACAATAACATTGTACAGACACAATATTATTCGTTACATGATGTCTTAGCAGAAAATTGTGTATGGCAAAGAACGAACCAGTCTCACTACAAGTGAGACATGCGGGCAAAATACAGTTGGTTTATAGTTTCTCTATATTATATAGATCTAGATCTTTATATGTCATTCTGTTTAGGTATCTGCATTGCTGTTTCCATACTTTGCAAGAAGCAATTCTAGCACGTACGTTACAGAATTGAGCTAGGTATTTATATTTTGCGTTATTTAACTTTAATTTTACTTAGGCCAGTTACAAACCTTTTGTGTACATTTCTTAATCCTCCACATATTAAATTAAAATAATCATTTCAGAATGATAGCCAATGCTGTTAATTTCTAGAGATAGTGCATGTACTTTTCGAACTTATTTGCACAACATTAAAATTTATCTACGTGGCAATCAAATGGTATTGCTATTTCAATTAATTTAACTGTTTTATTAATAATGTCTGTGATTGTTATGTGTGGTCGTCGAATACTGGTGCTGAATGTATCTAACGGTGTTTGAAACAGTGCTGGCGTCAATGGTATATCTTTGATGCTGTTACTATTCAAGGCAGGGATTTTCTTTTTAATAATGTTCACTAAGTTGTGTCATTGCTGGTACATTCCGCTGAACTTCGTGCAGCCGTTCAGTGCATGGGATACATACATACATACATACATACATACATACATACATACATACATACATACATTCATACATACACACATACATACATACAAACATACTGTAACGAATCATGTTGTGCAGTATGCACGCGAGAGGTCGTAAGCATAGTCGTGTAGCTAATTACAGTGCAATCGCGAATATTCCAGCGTGCGTCTGGTAGGGACTGGGCTGCTCTAACCTGGCCTTGAGTGCGTGTTTAATGTATGACGTGTATGCACTGGCTGCTTCGATTGTCTTTTCGACTAGGGCTCTAGACTGACTTGCGTTTGTGTTTGCTATAGCACGTGACACACCAGTCATACCGAGAAAGCACTAGAAGGAAGCTTCTCGATGGCTGATGTGTGTATAAATACAGAGCCCAATCAGTGAGTGAGAGAGATGTCTAGACTGCAACGTACTGTGATGTGTCTAGAGTAGAGCTCAACATGTGCGATACGCACGAGCTTTAGACAGTAGCTGCCCTATGCGTGTTCTGCGCCTATATTTTAATGTATATACTGTGTAATATAGACGATCACCTGGATTAAATTCTGTGTTGTTATTCGACTTGGAGGACTCTTGTTTTCATTTCCCCGCTATTGTGTGAGTCTCGTCCACATCCACCGCCTTATTGCCATTTATAAGTCATGACTTCATCTACTCAACATTGAGAACTCGTCTTAATGATCACCAACACTATACTATAACAGGTACTTCATAATGCTAGGTTAGGTCATTTCCTGATCTCAACCATGAGCTACAGGACTATAAGCAGATATGTGACAAGGTGCAGAATATGTGCGTGACCTTTACTTGCAAATACAGTGCAGGTACTACTGGGCTTATGTAATTGCTGCTGTACACTTATATTAACAAGATTTTAAAACAGATACGAAAGTTATCTAATATAGTCTTGTTTCAATCATCTAGTTACCTTGACGATAGCATTGAGTAAGTCCAAGAACTGAGGGACTTCAATCTTGTGTTGGGCCACAAGTCCCATGATTTTCTGCACCTGATGGTTCATAACTTTCATGCAGGTGTTAGAATTGCCAGTGAAAACCTGTCAGGAATACATGTACACAGCACATTTAACTAGTATTGTACACCAAGGACATAGATAGACCTATGCAAGAAATGTATTCCTGGGGGAATCTGCGAGTCCACATGTTGCATTTTAACAAGTAATTTTACTTCCAAGTCAATGAACAATGTATTTATGATCATTAGAAGAGAAAGTACATTTTCTGAGCACATTGGATAGACAAAAGAGGAAGCTAACATAATAATTAACATCTGACCTAGAAACAAATGTGGCAAAAATTGACAACAAAGATATCATTGGATGAAACTTTCTCCCATTGTGACCTCGGCATGAGATCCTAAGCTTAACAGAATTCTCACAGTTAACAAAATCAACCAGTGTCAATCAATTTTTTCCCCCCACTGTTATTGCTGATAAATGTTCTGTGTCTATATCGACAAAAGTTACCTACTTTTTGGGGCGCTTTACTTCATTTTGTTATATTCTAAAAAAAAAAAAGAAAATCTAATCCACAAAACCAACAATTCATATTCAAATCTTAAAGAAAGAAATGTTACATGCAGATAAAATTGCATGAAATGGTTATCTTCATTACACTTAATTACTCACTGCCCCAGAATTAATTTGTCCTAACTACAGCAGCTTTGTTGTCGTAAATAGGACAATATAATTCTGGGGCCACAATTTATAAGTATTGAAACTGAGAAATCAATCCATTTGTTCATGCAAGCTTTGTTACATCATATACATCATCTGGGTGTTTTATGTATAATATCTGAACAATGTTCCTTGACTAATATGTGAACAAAAATCTTCAAATACAAAGGTTATCAAATAAAACATGTTGTATAGAGGACAAGTAGCACTTTATTTCCTCCACAAGTCCTTCCCTGTTCCTTCCTTCCCTCTCTCCCACTATAAAAGTAATCAGGAAAATTAAAAAAAAAAAAACAAAAAACACCAGACTATTATCTTGTCTCTTGATTGTCTCAAGATGAGAGATTCTTGACTACTGTCCTGTGTTACATGTAGTATACAATAAAATGCCAAAGCTCTCAGGGACAGATAACAATAAAAGACAGACAGACAAATAACCAGAGACATCTGTTCTTACCTCTGTAAGGGCCTCGGCTAACTCGGCTGGAGCTCCTTCCTTTGTCAGTAACATGTCCAACCTGGCAAACAATCTGGTCTGTACCTGTTTGTTATTGCGGGCCATGTTTTTCAACAGCAGGAAGGTTTTCTGGAAGATCTTCCTCAGTCCTCCATATTGCTCCTGTGGGATAAAAACATTTATGTATTTTTTCTTAAAAGTATAAATTATTTTTTCAATCTGTCAACATAACTTACGGAATGACATAAAGACTGAAAAGGACAAAAATCATCATTGACTGAGCAAAATATTCTAAAAATCTATCCATGGTTCAACAAACTTGCCTTTTAGTTTGGGAGAAGTAAGAACATCCCACCATATGGCAGTGTGATGTTTGAAAATAAATCTTTGAGACAAATGACAGATTCCTTATTCCTTAGATCGATATGTCCTGTGCCCATTGCAAATGAGTCAGAAATCATGCTGGGCGATTTTGAGCTTGGCTGTTTTTGACTGTTTTCCCATTTAGATACCAAATTAATTTTTTTTTTTTAGATTAAAAAAGGCTACATTTTTGTTTTTTGAAACAGAAAAAAGTGATTTTGGTATCTGAGGTAAAAACAGTCAAAATTGGCTATAGCATGACATCCTCCCGGTGCAACTTTTGACTCATTTGCCCTAGGCACAAGACAAATAATTGTTTTTTTTTTTTTTGTTCATCAATTTCAGCAAATTCTACTCACCAGCAGCTTGACATCAATGTCTTGGGACAAAATTGTGAAACAATCCTCCAATACACCTGGGGAAAACACAAGAAATTCCATAAAGATAGTAACACTGGTGCAAAAGACAGAGGAAGGGACTAGATCAATGTGACAAAGACAGATATGTCTGTTGGAAAGTGACGGGGGTGACATTATGTCTCACACTGATGAGAAACATTTATAGTCACATTATCCAGAATATTGTGGAAAATATCAGAGAGGGAGAGAATGCAAGGATGAGAAGGAAACAGTTAGACAGATTAATAATTCTAATGATTTCTAATGACTTAATATCCACATCTCCGCACTATAAAATCTACTGTTCCATTGTCTAAAGCATTACATATAAAATCATCTTGAAACTTTGAACAAGAAATTCAGGGAAAAGACTGAATGTTCCCTCTTACAAAGACATTAAGAGATTTACCCAATTTAAAGCATTCTAGTTAAAGTATACTAAAATAAGCAAATGGAAAACATGCCAAAAGGCTTGATCTAAGCATTATATTCAGTCAACTGGTCCATCTGATTATCTCAAAGCAAGCAACAGAGCATCATCATTTTTGCTTAGCATTTTAGCAGTTTTCTGCATATTTTATAAGCAGACTATCTTTCTCTTTGCACTCACCAAAGTTGTACAGAATGTTCTGGTTCATTGTATGATGTTCTTCTGGCTCCCCTTCCAGATGGCACATCCTGTGAGATGTAAATGGTCACAAGCTTTTGTGAAATCTGTCTTGTGTCATATACTAATCAAGCCTTTTGAGACCCTGATATTATGCATTTTCTTTAATAAAAGAGGGCTTCAAAAGCATTCTTTTATAAACATCCCCAGTGATAACACAAAGAGCTATAAGGCAACTTCATTCCAAGATTCGTCATTTGCTTTGTCTGAAAATCTTCATTCAAATTGTCATGGAAACATGAAAGTTGGAAAATTCAACCAGTAAAGTAAACTGATTATTAATTTCCTTCATTTTACACCGAGATACTTGTATCAAAATACAATCAGAAAACATTAAAAACTTGAAAAGAGAGAGTAATTACTGACAAGGACAAATAACAGGATATAAAAGTTTTCTGACAAGTATTGTGGAGAAATGTGTTTGAAACTGAACTATGACCTCCACTCTTCAAACTGATATTTAACAATGAAGGACAGGCAACTCACACTATCAGTTCATCGATGATGCTGCACAGCTCCGTCACTTGATCCGTGTTGAGTTTTGATGTAGCTAAACGTCTCATCTTGGGCAGGAGGCTGTCCAGTTTGTTGGCCACTCGAACTGATTCGTCTGTGGTCAGAACCTGAAAAAGTGAACAGTCCAATCTGTGACAACAGGACAAAGAGGAGAACATCACTGCCATTTCACACTAAAAGAAAGGGAATAAACACAAAAATTGAAATTTGAAGAAGGTTGACAGTAAATATTTTGATTTTTGCTCTTAAACACTGATCAATAATAAAAAAAAAAAAAGATGATGATGATGTCTCACAACAGACAATGAAACTGAAAACCTTTTTCACTGCTTCTGAATAAATTGTGGTGATGTTATTCTCCTCTTTTCTCTTAGCTTAGCAAAGCTCTGCGCAGACTGGGTATTGCTCAGTCATCCTGGGAGATTTCCTATGTCCTAATCTACACATTTGATCATTTATGTATGTGGTTAAAACCATACACTTGTAATCTGAAAATCACAACTGTATATCTAATGGGAATATCACATATGGGCAAGGGCAAAGCTGTAAAACTAACGAGAGAGACCTGTTATCAGATAGGCAGAGTGTTAAGAGGGAGAGTGAGGGATATGAAGGGAGAGAACGATAGAAAACATGAAAAACAAAAGCACACAAAGACAACGACTGTCTGGTCTACCTGGGCTTGCACTGCCCTGTTGAAAAGAGTCCTGTGGGCAGAGTAATAGCGATTCAGGAGGTACATGGACTTCCTCACCATGTCGTCATAGTCGTAATTGGACAGGTCCTATATGAGAGGATCAAAACATTGGTCATCACTGAAAAATCATGCACACACTGCTATGAAAATAAGCTTTATTGATTGAAATAAGTATTCTGCTCAATGTAATATAAATACTTCAACATGAACAATAAGAAAAGAGAAAAAGAAGACAGTTTATCACAATTAATGTTGATGTCTGATAACCAACAACACCCTTGTTTTTTCTACTTCACTAAATTTGTTTTTAAGATTTTATCTAACCTGAGACACTTCAAAATCACATCAGAGCTCAGTCTGATAAAAAAAACACTGAGCTACCATACCACTGGCATGCTAACACAGTCATATTCCTTTGCTGATAGGAACAAAGATGTACTTAAAAAAATATCAGTAATCAAATGACACCAACATTTTTTGTTAGTATCATGTAAACTAATACTGAGTCTTAATAAAGGATAGATCATGGATTCCATTCACTCACCATGAGAATGTCAGTCATTTCCTTCTTATCAAACAGATCTGTCTCTGAGAAGATGTCACCGAGCTTGCGTAAAGCCACACGACACAAACTGAAGGTAAGATAGATTGATACATCATGACCCTGGGTTGTAGTGTTGGCTTACATTCCTAAACTCTGCATTCCTGACAATGCTGAACAATTATGACAGATTTTTGCTTGTCTGTCATATTTATCCACCCATACTGGAGGCAGGATTGTACAAACAGAGTTTATAATTCTCACAGTTGGAAAAAATGTCATTTCTATAATTTATTTTGTTATTCATATCACTGCCTGTCAGGTTATATTTTTTTCATCTTTGTCAGTTACAAAAAGAATTTTGAAATTTTAGTGGATTTCACTAAAGAAGGAAACAAACCCTTTAATCAAAGATGAGGTTTCATAATACATTCCAACAATATCAAGGTTCAGCAAAGCTGAAAACTTCACAGGTAAGTTGTAACTTGACATAAAAGACCAAAAATCAGTCCCTACCTGCTATTTTCTTCAACATCAAAGTCTTCGCTGGCATTCAGCAAGCCAAAGAGTTCTGGGGGTGGCATGTTCTGCATGGCTGCTTGACCATAGGTCACCTTGAACACGTTCATGAATTTCTGGAACAAAGTAAACAAATGTTCCTTCAGTTCATGGTTGGTATTCATTTGCATCAAGCGGAGTTTTTTTTCCACAGTTTCAGCATTCAAGAGAAATATGACAGCATAGACAGGTCTGAATAACTTAGAGGTACTAGATAATCTAGGAATCTTTACAACTTACATTTTTAGACAGCCTGGCCGAAACAGCATTCCAGAACATAGTAAAAGGAAAGAGAGGAAGAGGACAACAGATGAACACATGGGTGAACAACATCAAAGAGTGAATGGGAGCCAGATTTGTCATGATTCAAACCCACATCAAGACAGACAGAAGTTATTCAGAGCAAGCATTCCTAGTGCTACCCTGATAACCTGCAGGACTACACAGGATGCATGAGAATATCTAAGGTTGTGTGTGAAGCAAATCCTTCAAACACTATGCTGACCACTATAAGACAGTGATAGTTTTTTCTGATGAGTACTGTGAGAATTTCGCCTGCAGATTCAGCTGGAAAAGGAAAACTGGTGGCCATGCCTAAATTTCAAAACTTCTCACATGCATTTTCACAAATAAAAGTCAAAGCCATTAATGAAATCACTTAACACCCCCACTGTAAGAGCTGGCTGCAAACCACTGCTTGCCCAGTTTCTTGTCTTTTTCTCATCTTGTGCAATATTGTCACTTGTTACCAGGTACTGACATTTTGTATCAGTTGGCCAGTCACTCCAAAGTGCTGGAAAAATGGGAATCAAAAGTATATTTCTTATTTAATGATCATATTCACTAATTCAAACAGTCATGAGGGCAAAAGCTACAAAAATAATATGGAAAAATAAACACAAACTTACCTCCATCCTCAGATTGAAGATAAAGTTGAAGAACAGACTCAACACCTCCAGAGCTCTGAGGTACAGGAAGCAAGAAAAGGTTATCATAACATTCTGCAAACATCAAGTCTGAGCCACGGTTTTAAACCCACCTCTTCAAAGTACACACACAATGTGAATGATAAAAGTATGGAATACTTGCACAAAATGTCAAACAGCTTTGATTGAGCAATTTTCTAAAAAATTATCCTTCTTTAGGTTCCAACCTTTGACATTTCATAAGCTGTTTTTCTTTAATTGTATAATTTTCACAGATGAAGTGAAGACCACTGTCTGAAAAATGTGTATAAAAATAGATATTCCTCCCTTTGAAAACCCAGATTTCACTGCCACAACAATTTGAGGTAGATGACATATTGAGACAAGTATATGTATACATGCATGTTTAGAAACTATCAGATGAAAAGTTTATATTAAAGAATAGTTTAAAACTGACTGAAGTTTGGCATCCACAATGGCTTGAGTTTCCTCTGACTTTTGGAAACGGCCAGTTGATCTAAAATATCTCACAACCTCTTCTGCTTCAGCTCCTGGGAAACAAAAGCAAACCAACATTATACAGGTATTCAATACGAGTTCAGAGATAAAAACTGAATGGGAACAAAAAAAATCTGAGAGTCTGCATATCTTTCTTTCTTTTTTTTTTTTTTTTAAAAGAATAAATAAGATATCTGAGTTATGGTGACTCTGGATCTATAGTTCTAGGTTAGAATCCTGACTGGTCCCAACATTTTGTCCTTGGAAAAGACAATTTACATTCATTTCCTGACTCCACCAGGTTCAAATGGGTACCCAACAAGACAGTGATTGATACTGCTAGACTGCTAAGAGCTTGACCACTCAACAGGCACCCACCTTGCATGCTTCCCAAGAAGCTGAGAATGTTTATGTCTATAAGATAAAGGCTCACTGAAATATCTCAAATACATGTATAATTAATTATCAAACAAATAAGGTTAGTCTATTGAACATAATGTAAACAACTGATTATGCATACCGTGAAATTTGTCAGGGAAAGGTTTGTCATTTCTTCCATCAATGAGTGATGTGAGTGGTTTCAGTAACATTTTGATGTCCACTGACTTGTGGTAGAAGCCATACTTGACCAGACAATGGACCAGGCGTAACACCTGAATGACAAAACACAAGTAAGTAAATCAGTAGATTTCTCAAAGTGACATGAATTGTTGTTGAAAACCAAAAGTTGTTTGAATGAAATTATGGATACAAATAACAGAATGAAAACTATGTTCAAATCCCTCTCATTTACAATATAATATTGTGGTAAGTCTAGACTTAAAATGTAATTGTACTTGTTCTCTCAACAACATATTTTCTAACGGCTGTGCATCTTGTGGTGGATGGTAGACAGGAGCAAAATGGTAAAAATAAGGATATTTATAATATGAATATAGCTTGCTTCATGGACCCCACAGACTGAAAACAAAATTAAAAAAAAAAAAAAAAACTATGGAAAATAAAACATCGCACCTTGTTTACTTCGATTAGTAATCTGAAATGGTCATCTATGGGAAGCTAAAAGATAATTATATTATAATGTAGTGTAGCACTAGTACTTTTTGTTTGTTCTACGTAAAGGAAGTACACTGCGAGCGAGTTCTTCTGGTTCTACATTTTACTGGGTTGTTGTTCCAAACCATCAAGTCTCAAAGAGTTACATCATTTTTCCTATGACTGAAATGATAGCCATAACAAATTTTCTCTACCTGCTGAACCAGCATGTTATTGCCAATTTCTGAAGCTGTCATGTCCCCATTGTTGGCCAAGAACTGAGAGATCCACTCACTCAACTGTGGGAAATACTTGTAGGTTGGAGAACTGCTCTTGTCATACAAATCCTAGGGATAGGGAAACATACAGAGAGCTAATGAGGTAGTTCACGATTGGTTAAATGATGAAGGAAATGCTGTCACACATGGCCTTGCTCACCTCTGCCAATCTCTAAAAGTCATCTTTGGTAAAAGAGTTGTCTGCTATGCGCAGAACATGTACGCAAATCAGCATATGAGTGAAAGTCTCTTGATCATGTGACTAACCTCACTGTTACAAAAATTAAACACCATCAACTACATGCGATCACTGAATCTCTACATACCCAAAAAAAAAAAAAAAAATGAAATGGAATTCCTATCTGAATCCTAGCCAAGCCATCATATATTGTAGTGGCCACTATTCACTTGTCTGTCACACTGTAAGATTACATAAGGAAGATCTTATTTCCAGGCCTTGGCTGTTCTGCCGACTGCTAGTGCTAAGTATGTTACAAGGTGAAAATACTTACAGGACATTTTATGTCTTTGTACCTTAACCACTGGCTATTTCGAGAGAGAACAACTTCACTTTAAACCTTCTGGACTCAACTGGTCATGGCTGAGAGGATTTTTTTCAAAATCTAAAAATCTATTTGCCTTGTGATAAAAACTAAAAAAAAAAAAAAATTAACAATCACTTGTATGACATAAAATAAATAGATAAAAATGCAGGTAACAACATGTTTCTTCTAGGAGATAGAAATTTGCTGAAAACAATTTTTCACAGAAAAAATCAAATTTACTGAGTGGTCCTGTGGCAGAATCTGATCAGCAACATTGTGAAGTATGTGTATCTATGGGAATATGTGAGAACTGCTGCTGGTCTCCTTAAATTCACAAGATCTTTAAAACTTACATCAAATACAGTTGTGCTGAGATCTTTGCCTCAAAGGCATATAAAAGACGTAAGATGAATGAACGAATAACTGAATGAACGAATGAATAAAAGAATGAATGAATGAACAAACGAATGAATAAAATGCAGATTGGTAATTTTCTCATAAGATGTAACTCATACAAAAGCAATAATGCATGAAACTGAAACTGAAATTCAAGAGCCTAAGACTAAAATTCTATGCATCAGAGGAAAAAAATGGGTTAAAGGGCAGCTTGAATAAAAAAAAATCAGCCTCCATTTTAAGTATATTGTATCTTAAGCATGAAGACAAAGATGAAAAGAGCAAGACCTCAAGGATTAAATATTTCAATATTCTGTGTCTTCACGTGCTTGCAAAACTTGACCAAAGAGTGAAAATTGGCATGACAAGAGAACAAAATATGAAATGTGAAGGAACTCAGTAGATGTAGTCCTTTAAGAGTTTTTTTTTTTTTTTTTTTAATAAAGCTTTTTCCTAATAAACTGATACCAGTTTACCAGATGTTTAAAAGGTGAATCAGAATTGTTAAAAAATTAGGGAAATTTTCATGCTATATTTCATGCAGATTAGACAATATTCATGCATATCAACAAAATATGTGAGTGAAGGCTTCCCATATAGCAAAAAAAAAAAAAAAACATGCAGTGGCTTTTTAGTATTAGAACTACTGAGGCAATGAAATTGATCATTTATATAACAAAATCACCACAACGATAAAATTAATGTCTATTACTAGCAGTCTAGAGATGATTAACTCTTTCGCTCCCAACCAACGCACCATGTGTTGGTCCATCCACCAGGTTCTGTACCAACCAATGCATCATGCGCTGGTCAATAAATTTAGATTTAGCCTTCCTAATTTAAAAAAAATTCTGGCTATCAGATATTTACATCCGGTTCATGGACTTGGGTGGTGTTTTTGAAACGTGCATGTTCTTTTATCACTTTTTTTAAAACTGAATTAGGATTGTCCTGTGGTTGCTACAGGCAACCAAGATTTGTTTACAATGTTGCTTGCAAGTACATAACTGACAAATCTCTCAATTAGTCACATTCATAACCTGGAATATTATGTTACAGTGGATGTACTGGATCTACATCTATGTGTGATGGGTTTTTCAGGTGCAAGAAAGGTAGATCTACGTGTTGAATTGATGATGTAATTTTTTTTTTTTACCTTTTTTTATTTTCCTTCTCACTTCGACATCCAGAAACATGCCAAAACATTACATATTGCAAATAACTCACACGTATGTTATTAAACCATTCTGTTACCTTTCATTTGGTACATAATATGTTCTCCTAGCTGAAAATTCTCTTATTAGTTATACGTTTCTAGTTATTACCACATAAAATTGGTTGTGGAGAAATTATGTCCCTTGGGCTGGGCTTGAAAATAGTCTGGGACTGAAAGAGTTAATTTTCTTCGTATCAGTTCATCATGATAATTATCTGAAAAAACTTGAGCCTAATATGGTCAGTAAAATGTCAGTAACGAAAATAGTTCTGCCTCTTCCATCCCTTCATACAAAAAAAAAAAATAAAATCTAACAGAAACAGTTATCAAATAAAGGATGGATAAATGACAAAATGAGAGAGAGTAATGGACTTCAAAGTGAGACATCTGTGCATGCTTCACTGATGAACATAAATTATTGGTAGCTATAAATATCTCAACTCCCCCTAGGTCAAAGAGATGTTACATGGAAATGAAAAAGCTACTTAAAATAAACAAACAAATAAACTGAATTCCTGCCAAATAATTTCAGACTAATCAATTAACATTTTTGCATGCAAAACTAACGAGCTACAAAGTGTAAAACCTGACTACCTCTGTGGAATCCTTGTCCTGAAAAAAGTTTTATCACAAAAATTTTAAGGCCATCTGATCACACACACATTAAAAATAAGACACGTTGGCCAGGCACTACAGAATGCATTTTATGAAGAATGTTTTTCAGAGCATGACTGAAGCATAGAAGACAAAAAGGCAAACCACTAGCTTTTCTCGTTGGCAACACCACTGAATCTAGCTGACTGAGAATCCATGAAGTCAAGCAGAGCTAGTGAGCTCAGAACAGATTGGAAGAATTATTATTCCATTGGTGTCACTGACCACAGCAGCCAGTAGCACACTTGGTGAGGCCAACAGATGACCACTGTGCAACATCATGCAACATTTTCTCTTCCTCTGGTGTACTTCAGCTGGCATGAAGTGAAGCCAGTGGGAGATCATTTCGTTGCTTATCTGCCCTCTCCAAAAGAGGGATTTGTTTAAAGGGAGATCATTTTAACCAGACTTTTACTTCCCCTTGCCAGACAAAAGATGTGTCAAGCAAGCAGTGCAAAGGAAAAAAATCCTTTTACTGCTTGGCATTGGAACAACTGATTGCCAAAAAAATTGATAAAATTACAACAATAAGAAAAAAAACATTCTCTTTACATCATAATTTTTTAATGTATTTCTCATGGTGTATTTTTCAAGCAAAGGGTGCAAAAGTGATTTTTTTTCCTCTATACACTGGTAAAGGGAAGTAATAGGACTGTGCACAACGATCCCCTATTTTGATCAGAATTTCCTCCATCAAACGTTAGCAACATTTTAATTAAGCAAGCCAAGCCACACACATAATACTGATGCCAAATGTCCTCAATTCCTAATAGAGATGTGCATTATAAACTTTTACAAAGCATATTTCATGATAGTTATAAGCACAGAGAAAATATACCCTGAGCTACCTTGCTGGGCATTCCCTTGAAGGCTTTTGTCATCTACAGCAGAATAAAGTCAATTGTAAAAATTTCAATATTCAATATCTACACTTTGAAATAGCAGATATAGTCAAGAAACACAGACTGAGATAACAGTAGGCCTATTCTTTTATCATAATATATGAAAAAAAAAAAAAAAAAGACCAAAAAAATTGTTTAAAATTTATCACAAACTTTTCTACATGCAGTATGATATCTAGACTGACACAGAGATGTCCAAAAACAGAAATGTAATGTAATTCAGTCAAGTCAACCTGCTAATTTACATTGGACAAACATACAGAGCAATATAATTTTCATTTCAGGAGATACGAAAACACGAAAAAAACAATCGCAATATTAAAAAGAAACAAAAACAAGTACAATCACATCGAACAATCAACATCAGAATATCATTGCCGCTGTTCGTTGTCTGCATTTGGAGCATTTGAATAGTTTTTAGATGAAATAAAAAAAAAAAAAAAACTATTTTGCAGATTTAGTTGTCACTGTACAGTGATAAAAATCATCATGTGGTTTATGTTATAACATGTTAGGAAGAGAACTTCAGTTGCTACAGCCTGTTCCTTTAAAATTGTTCTTATGCATACAGTGCCCAGCATTTTTCTTTGCTCTCTGTGCATGGCCACAGCTTAGTCCATACACTGGATGGAACACAGGCTTTGGTTGCTTGATTTTGTTTGATTTTCACCATATGGCCATCGATGCTTCAGTCAAAATAGTTATATAATTAACAGAGGACATTAAAAAGTGCTATTTTCACATAACCCATGATAAAACAGATTTACTCAATTTTGATCAAAATATAGATAGCAAACCACAGTAAAGATATGTTCATTATACTAAAACTCACACACAGGTTACTTAAAATGACAGTCTAAGTCTACTAAGCTTGACCTGAGCAAATAACTCAATTATGTTGTTTATGACACAAACTGTTCATGATAACCCTAGGACATTTAGTTTCCTTTTCTGAAAATGTTGTGGATTGAAACAGGAATATAAGAACAAGAATATGATAGAAACAATAATCAAGTTACTGTGCTGACAACTCTCATAGTGTGGACAAACAGTTTTTATGTAATGTAAAACAATGGGCAGACTGATGTATGTATCATATTCATTCACAAACAACCTAACTGACTTAAAACAACCAGGAAATGATTTTAGAAAGTGCATCTCACACACACCATCACTTTATCACTGATGTGCCTGACACATTCATCACACTGAAACAATATTCTGTGACGATAACACGGCCATAGTCAAGGTTAATAATATCAAAGATGAAAAAAACAATTTGAAGTTATATTGAGCAACTCACCTCATCACTGTCAATCTGGTCATAGATGTAAGATAGCTTGACCCTGTCCACCACAGACACATTGTCACCAATGTCAACAAACATGGCTGGAGGAGTAAAACAAACATATGTAATCATGCAGTTTGAATATAACACAATAGAGTGTTACTATGTTCAGTACTATTTTCATCCTGTTATTGACATTGAGTCATCTTTGATTCTCTCCCTCACAAAACATCAACATTTGCCCCAGTGAAATTTTCCTAATTTTGAGACCAAAATCTTCATCAAGGAGTAGACAGGAAGAAGGAGAGAATCAAGGTATTTAGTTCCTGGATCAAAATATCTAACTCAAAACCTAAGGTCTTACAGCTGACTACTGCAGACACAATCAGTGCAAGCAGAAAGTTCACATTTTTCACATTGTAGTTAACACCTTTTTTCTTCCCAAATTCCTCACACAGGGATAAAAAAATAAAAGACCTGACTGGATATTAAATTATTAAATATAAGTTATTTTGCTATGTTTCATTCTCTCTGACACTAATAAACACTGAGGTGGAAACTGAAAAATTTCTGTAGAAGGAGAGGTAACCTACTGATGATGAGGTCGCAGTACTTGGCCCTGAGCCTGTCGGGCAGTTTGACATCACTCAGACAAGTGTAAGCCTCTTCCCAGGTCAGATAGTTCAGCTCTGTGGTGATCACTTTAATGGCAAACTCATTCTGTCCATGGCACAGCATGCCAAACAGCTCCAGTTGTCGCTCCAAGAACAGATATTCATCTGACTGCGTGCCCGTGTTCTGTCAGTGTGGAGAAATGGAAGGTGCTATAGCTCATCACTATTCTAAAACAATGGTATGTGGCAGAATATAACTGATGTTTCATGGCATTCCTGGGCCAGAGAGCTATTAGATAATGTCATATAAACACAAATGAGTCAACAGAATTTTTACTAATTCAGTACACTATGGAACATCTTTGTCTCCATATCCCAAAAGTATTAAAAATGACTTATGACATCATTAAAGACCAAATGCCAATATGGGAACTGTCTTCTACAGTATAGCTGTAGAGATAAATTATCCCATAATCATTTGATGTGATATTAATAGATCGCATAATTCAAATTCTCCATCATCAGCAATTCCTTCTAAACAAATGCCCATCAAATATGTGGAAGTGTTTCTAAAAATGACCTATAGAAAAAGAGTGATAATGCTTGAAAATTTCGACAATTCGAATGGAAGTATGAAAACTGTTCTGAAGACCATAACATTGCTCACTGAATTCGACATAGCTCTAGGACATTTTACTAGATATCTACAGCTGTTTCATGGAGAGAAACAGTTTTTCTACAGCCATACCTGAAGCACTTATGCCAAGAAAATGCTCACAAAAAAACACACACACAAAAAAAAAACATAACAGTATGAAGATTGCTATGTTCAAGTTTACCTGTGCAAAGTCTTGGAGCTCCTTCCATGTCCTTCCATTGTTCACAGACACATAGACCACACCTGGCTTTTTGCCAACAATTTCCCCCAGGTCTGTACGGTAGACACAGTTCTGTGAGATGACAATTGAAAGTCATAAGAACAGGAATGAATTATCTGTGAGTTGAGTATGGAACTCATCTCAGGCATGACATGTGTTTGTTTTGTATTTCTTTTTTAATTAGAGAAACTACATTCACTGTCATCTTCTTTTTTTTTTTTTATTTTGATTGGAAAAGATCAGAAATGTGGACAACAGTTTCGTAACAATAAACAGCCCACTCACTCAGAACAATCTTATCTTATCTATGACTTTCCTCATTTGAAATATCAACCATTTAGTTCCACAAATATTTATCAGCTCTGCATTAACATACAGACTAACAGTTTATCATTTATCTCATCCGAATTGTTCCCATAAATATTTTCTTATTGAGAATGAGAGCAACTGAGATAGACAACAATTTTGAAAACTAAATAAAGAACCAAACCACAGAATACCTCCTGTTACCTTTTCCTTTTCATTTTACATTCCATAGTGTAAAGATTTCAAGTTATAAAAATAATCTGTATGAAAGTTTGCAATGAACTACAACAAAAGTGAAAGTAAAAAGGTATTCAGAACAAATCCTCTCTTTTTCCCTCTTTGTGTGTGTGTTTGCAAGAGAAGAGGATATAATATTAAAGAATAAATAAATGATACTGTTTCCATTGTCAATTCTGATGATGAAAATATTGTGGTGTTCATATGGTTGTATGTCTGAGCAGAGTAGAGAATACAGTACAGAACAGACTACATTACCAATGCTATTCCTGTGCAACAACATACACTCCATAGATACAAAATAATTAGAAACAATATGTAAAAGATCTTTTTTTTTTTTTTAATAAGGGGAGGGGGGTAACAGAAAGGGGAATGATATAGGGGGCACACAGAGGCCCTCAAGAACCCGAAAGTGGCTCTTATAAAGATGGGGGGTAGGAAGCTAAAT
>JBCAUA010515263.1:0-16914 GCA_038406235.1 Peronia verruculata | reverse complement strand
TAGTTAGTTAGTTAGTTAGTTAGTTAGTTAGTTAGTTAGTTAGTTAGTTAGTTAGTTAGTTAGTTAGTTAGTTACCTAGAAAGCTACTTTATGTGGAAGTAAAGATAAAACTTACAGTGTTGATAACTAAACAATTTCAAGTCATAGCTGTTTCCTGTAAGTACAAAATGTCAAAATCTTTATTGTCAGTTTGTGGTTCAGCTGAAGTATTTTACGTGTGTTTAAAGAATACCGTTTATTAAAATTTCTTCCTGGCATCCCTGGTAGGTTATAATGTGATTTAGTTGATGTCTGTAATGTCCTCATTTTTTAAAAATCATTTTCTCAAACAGAATCTGAACACTAAACTCACCTGGATCTGGTTGGTCCTCATCGAAAGGGCCTCGGTTTCGGCCAAATTCTGAGGGTTGAAGAAAAGATTAAAGATTATGAAAATTCCGTCAGCAGTCGACATTGGACATGTATATTTGAATCCTGAAAATACATTGTTGACATGACTTGATCGATTGAAAGGCGTGGGACATTTCCAGGCACAAGCTTAGCTCGAGATGATAGATCAGCACCAGTTTATTATAGTAGAAGTCACCGTGATTCTGGTTACCTAAGCATTGTGATAAAAGCTTTAAGATCCATGCTCTGATATCATATAATATTTCTTTTTTCATCAATTCTATCTGCGATATTTAGACTTCTGTAAACTATAATATCAATTGCTTTAAGATGAAAGTGAGGTGCATGAGAGCGGAGACAGCTGTGAATAAAACTGCTCTTTCGCTTCGTATAGAGTATTGAGAGTACGTTGCAAATTTGGCCGTGCCCTTTGACACCTTGTTAAATTTTTCACAAACCCCTCGCTCAAACCATCTCTGGATTCTGAAATAAAAGAAAGGGGCGTGCAAATTAGGCGAGTAGCGTGCATCGCTAGCGGTGCATAGAGTTGTGAAGTGTAAGGACATTGTGAAAGCTGAAAAGCGATGACACAGATTATAGCTCGTACGCGGTCAGTGTGCTTAGTTGTTTATTTATGTTTTTTTTATATTATTATTATTATTGGTTAATGTGTGTTACTTCATTGGGATTGTGAGGTAAAAACAATGCGTTTAGGCGACGAAGCCCGCCCATAATGTTTCTCGCCATCAGACAAAATAGGACAAAAACATAGATCGCCATATTATATTTGCACAACAAGTACTCACTGTCTGATATACATTAACATGCTCACCCATGAATAACCTGCAGATGTTCATGCCAGTTTTATCTATGTAACATGGGATATCCTCTATTTGAGATCTCGCCATACCAGATGAACAACAGCTCCTCGTGTTAACAAATTTTAAATATTTTATCTCATTGAGGCGTGTATTGTCAAGCAATGACTGGTTCACAAGCACCACCATGCCGGTGGGATTCTGTTAAGTCTAGCATGTCGTCGTTTCCATGTTGAGGTCACATCTGAGATTAGTTTTGGTAGGGCCTTTCAGTCTCATAAACGAAAAGATGATTTCGGCCTCACATCTGCGATTAGTTAAGGTAGAGCAGTTCTTCAATGCGCAGCTTCTTGACATAGGTGGGGCAAACTTCAAAGTCATCATATATCTATGGCAGGGCAATGTTTTAAGGCAACATTAATTTGTTTCACGAAAAGCTGTGACAAATCAAAAAACTTTCCATCAGCTAATTTTTTTTAAATTCGCATTTAGACAAATATAGGTTGATAATATATAAATCTGTCCAAAAATTCCTACATACAAGATTATTTCCCTTTAAGTTTCCATTCATCTGAGGGCGAGTTTTTAAGGTCTGGGTAATGTGAATCTGTTATGCCTGTCAATCCATTATTTCATAATAGGTCACAGTCTTTGTCTGTACGTTTAATATCCTCTGTGGTTAATCCAGTTTGCACCTACTGGATGCTTTTATTGTTTTATTGATCATTATGCTAACTTCTCAGCAAAAATAAGACAAAGAACACCCCGTAGCATTCGTTGCTTATCGTTTTAAGTGTCCGTTCTCGTATGACCTGATAGCTGGACGGATTCTCTCAACAATATTTCTGACTGCCAGGACAGGTATGCCATTCTGTTGTAGTAAACAATACATGTGGCTGCTTCACACATAAGTTAAGAAGATAAGAATACTTAAATTGTCAATGAGTTAATCAAGGTGAATACTGCATATCAGCAAAAGCGTGCGTTTTGTTGGTTAGTACATGAAGGCAAAAACTAAGAGTCGTTCATGGCATTAATGACATTCATGTTACAATTGTGAGTTGTTTGATATAATCAATGTGTCAAAAATAAAACCTTAGAAATGTTAGTTGCAGCTCATCGGCTTTGCTACACAACACACACACGCATACGTGTACACACAATACATCAACACTTACAAAAACATTTTTAAAAACCCTCATTCTAAATAAACTTTCTTCAGGGTCGTCAAGTGTTGATAATGGCAAAGGAGAGTATCATGTGCTGAGGGTGAGTGGGGTGCCTAAGCGTTATAGCATACAAACACTGTATAGGATAAGGTTAAAGAATTATGGTGCATAGTGCAGCACACCATCTTCAGGAAAGGGATTGAATCTGTTGACTCTCTCTGGGTCATCAGGCTGGACTATTGGTTCCCGGGCATCCTCTGAGGACAGAGTTTCCTTATTTAACAAGGCCTTATTGGAAACGAAAATTATGGCAGTCTGGAGACTCAAAAACTTCGTAAATATCGGTGCCATGTAGCAACGCAACTGTAAAAGTTTGTAAAACAGCATCAGCACAGCGGGTTCAAATATCTAATCATGTTGAAATTTACACACACAGCATTAAGTTAATACTGGCAATGAAATGCGATGATAACATACGTTGACAAAATGAAATGCCTGTTTCATCACAATTTCTCCACTTACTCAAATACAACTTTTCCACAGTATTAAAAGACAGATTATTGCATCACTTCATATTTCATTCTTTAAGGCCCTATTTTATTCCCTGTGTATAAAAAAAAAAGATCAAATATTAATAATAAAAATAATAATAATAATAATAAATGAGCCGTTATTTTCTCTGGAAAAAGCATTTTGCCAAAGTACATAAGCATGCATCAGCAGCACTGATTACCCCAATGACACTAACATTTTTATAGCATAAACTAGAAAACAATAAAACGGTGTTAATGTTATAACGTGTGGTTGAAACGATAAAACAGAAATGCTTAATCTACAAACTACCTAACTGATTGAAATTTATGAATAAATAATATACTTTCTGACTTCAAAGTATTTTTTTAAATCTAGGATAGAATCTGAGACATTGTATTTCATACTCGATTAATAAAAAGCTATTAGTCAGAGGAGAACTGATAAGTGTTCCCTCTGGTAAAGGTAAAAGTCAGAGGAGAAATATAAGTGTCCCCTCTGGTAAAGGTAAAAACTAAATAATCTTGGTCTCACTGAGCTTTTCTCCGCCTGTTACTTATCATTTTTTTAGAACAATTGCTCATGAGAGAACCTTGTGCCATCATTAACCTTCTGTTGTTAAAGACCATCTCCATACCTTAAATAAAAAGGAGTGGGGGTGGGGGGAGGGTTCTCACCTCAGTATTAAACAAATCAGCTTATTATTGCTCTACAATTGCAAAATTAAATCCGACTTTGTAGATCAATCTTGGTGTACATTGCGTATAAATCAAGGCAATAATAAAATAATGTTAGGAGGTCTATATCAGAAACTCAGTCAGACCAAATTAGTTTTGCCAGAGAAATTCATGGAATGCGATGAAGTCTTGTGACATGAATGTTGTCATACAAACAGGCTTTGTGAACAGGTTTGAGACGAAAAGCAACATGTATTGTACTGATTCGTTTTATTTTTAAACAGATAACGTGAACATTTGTTTCAATCCTCCTGTCAAGCAATGTGTTAAAATACGGTAGTCACTGTGTAATTTTATAAACGATTAAAAGAGTTTACTCACGACACTGGACATAGCCCACCAACAGTACCTGAAAAGATCCGTATGTCTGATTTTAAGACAAAAGTTTATAAACTTTAAAATGAGAGACCTTTTTCTTTTATCTTGTTCTTTTTCTGTTATCTGATCATTTTTTTTTTCTTTCTTTCTTAATAAATAGTGTATATTGTAAATGAAAATGTCGTGTCCATTATACACTTGACTATTGTGAGGATGACAAACATTTTAAAATTCTTTCATAGCCAGAAACGATTCTTGGAATATGACACAGAGGATTACAGCAATTAAACATACATATTTACGTTTCTGACACGATCTTCTCCCTAGAGACCCTCCCTAGTAAAATATCAAAATGAAACATTTTATTAATCAAAATTTTTCCTTTACTGGATAAAAGCCTATAATTTGTGATTTCTGTACGTTTGTTAAATAAGTATTATTCGCCAAGTAAAATGAAATATTCAAACTCTAAAGAATTTAACAATGTTTAGAAAATTGATCTCGCAAAATATTCAAAACTCACCACAGCAAGACAAGCAAAACTTGAAGACGCCATTCTTGACCGGCTTACTGAGAGGGCTGAGAGTGAATGGTGAAATTGCAAACGTCCGAGTATTTTTTGTAGTTGGTACGAGTCCCATTATGCCATTCATGTCATGTGATCTTTAGAGAGGCGTGGTTTGGAAGAAAACAGGAAACACGGCCATTCGGCAAGAAGGCACGTCCCTATGCCCATCGTGACTGACACACGTCAAAATCATGACTATCTCACCCAGCATAACCATAATTGCATGTAATACGGCTTATTGAAGAGAACAATATCTCAAAGATGAACTTAAAGACAAGGAATGAGGGAAGATTATTCTAATCTGTCTTTGTTGTCCATTGTTTGATATGCTTTTATACTCTGGTATAGTGAAATACCTTTGAAGCTGAGGTGCCAGAGATAATGATAAACATTCACTTTTTTACATTTTTTTTTTTCATTTCGTTGTTATTTTTGCACTGCGTCTAAGATAATAGCATGAAGAATAAATGACAAAACATGTATTCAATGAGTAAGATTTGGTCAGTACTAATGAGTACTGCACTGGTTAGAATTGTTATATGATATTTAATTCCTCGCTACATTACCTGTCATAACTTGTCGTGGTAGGTCACAAAGTCACTATTCGTTGCATGCCCTTATTTGGGGAAAAAAAATCTAGGGCATTCGTATTCTGTTGGACTGCCCCCTTCCTCTCTCATCTAGCGATTCTTCTCTTGAGTTCATGTTCGAGATCATGTTTAAGTGTGCCCTCTGTTTATTCCAACCTTTCATTGGTTGTTCACGGTATTCTTGACCCAGCTAGTTGCGAGTGCTTCATCATCAAAAAACTGTGTAAACGAAACAAATAAATACATTCACATACACTCACACATTATATGATCATAGTTGGAATCTAACATGTTCCATGTTTAAAGCTAGGACATAGTTTCACATGATTATTTCGCAATTTCTCCAAAATGTCAATGACCTGCAGAGTACTTTACTCGGCCTTTTTGCTTTCTGAAGGACAGTACTTGAACTAGTTATCAAAGAACCTAGTAAAACCGCTACATTGCTTAGCTTAAAACGTAATCTCCATGTTCCATCATCTTTATAATTAATCATGTAGAGACTGAGAGGCGGAAAGAGATATAAAAGGAGAGAAAGAGATATAAAGAGAAGGAAAGAGATAGAAAGGAAACAAAAAGGAGGAGGTTCTAGTAACGACGAGAAGAATAGCATTTTTCATTATTCTTTTATAAGAATGTTCACAAATAATAAAGTGAACACTCTTAATAGCTCATATTCGACGAAGCATAAGGGCTGGAAATCTCCCGCAGAGTGTTTGTAACCCCGCCCCCCCCCCCCCCGGGCTAAAATAGAACACTCACTGGTGTTTGTTACTGCCCCTCCACAACTCGGACAAGAACTTATCACTGGTGCCTTTTTCTGTTTTTGCCATGTCAGCGGCAGTGACCATTTTGAAGTGCCTGTACCTCCCTACTAAAATTAGACGGGGATTTCCAGCTGTTCGTTTGGTCGGAACAAATCTATTGAAATTTTGTCGTGCTTATAGCAACGGCGTTGAAAATGTCATTTAATTTCCTTTCAATTAAGATAATATTGTTATAAATAGAAAATAGCATCGAAGATTTTCGACACCACATGGAAAAACTTACCACATTTTCGGTAATAATTAATGTGTCATAATTCATTGTATTTGTTGAAATTTTCAAGTTAAATACTAGGATAATCCGTTTGAATATACAGTACATACATAAGGGTTAATGTTGCTGCAACTGAAAGCTTGTATTCCATATCTGTCCTTTTCAGATTTGTTGTGACAGTTGGTTCTAACACCATAATATGTGCAAATTGATTGAGATGATACCATGCCCTCATGCAAGAATTCATCTGGTTGTTTTTAAGTCGCGAAATGAACTGGCAGAAATGATGAAACAACTACACAATGTAAACTGTTTTTATTAGAGTTTGCTAATGAGCCATTTGGTCAGCCAGCTAAATTATTTCTCTTTGCAAAATGCAAGAGGTCTAAAACATGCATTGTAAAGAAGGAAAAAAAATCACCTCAGAGCCTGTTTGAGACATGTAAGCAAAAAGTCATGAACCAAAATACCACAATAAGAAAAAGAATTATTGGCATCATATCGCGAAATTTTCATATTTCCTTTCGTCATAATTCAAATCTCAGGAGTAAATTTGACTGCCAAATGGTTCATTCGATGAACGGTCTTTGGAAGTAAACGTCTGTGACAAAACTTAGGCGGATTAACTGCGAAGGAAAAATTCATGGTGCAAAATAGTGAGGAACACCCCCGATCCATCCTCGGTAACATACACTCACGGCTTTGTGCAGACGAGTGTGGAGTAGGCGATCATAAATCATTATCTCTTATGCCAGTTGCTTTTTCCCATTTTCTGGTGTTTTCCTACGCAGGCTAATCGGTTCAATGTCTTTTTTTTTTTTTTTTCTGAGACATTGATCATTTTTACGGTTATAATGTATATTCTGAGCGAGCGCCATGACATGTCAGAAATTTTAAAAGATCTCTTTCAGTTCATTGGTAAATTTCATGTCCTTCCACTCCCTGTCGATCTCTCTGTCTGCCTCGTCTCCATCTTCCCTGCAATATGTCTTGCAAGACTGTTTTGGCAAATCCCGATGTGAATTTTGACCATACAACTTCAATGTGAGGTTCTTTAATATAAACAAGAGCGTATCACAAAGATGTTTTCTATTTTATTTTATTTTTGTGTGCGTATGTGTGTAAGAAATTTTATGAGTAGAAATTTGGAATTTGGAAATTTTGCCTGGACAATGGCATTCCGCCAACCCATCATCGAGTTTTAACTGCCAAGGGTATTTTAATGTGCGGAACGTAAACATCGTCCTTATCCGAGAAGGTTGGGCGTCGGACGGTCCTACCCAAGAAGCCAGGCGGCCATTGGGTCACTGAACATATGCAGGTGTTGATCTTTGTATACTTCCACCCTCCAAGGCCTCCGCAAACAAAGATATGAGTGGTTTATCATGGGGCAGACACCAACCCACATGGCGATCTCCCAAACAACGCTAAGCTTGATGGAATACCTCATATAAAAATATCTCATTTCTTTGCGGTGATGTCCTCTCATGGTAACAGTATGTAAAGCACAAATTCAATGTTCCGTTTATCATGGTAATGTCGTTTTGTCTGAGCTTAATGCTGAAACGTGTCTGTATTCCTTAGTTGACTGATTTGGCAGTTCAACTGTTCTCCATGCTCGTATTCACAACATTAACACGACCCAAACACACTACATAAGTCGCAAGGAACGGGTGTTAAGAGCTGCAAAATTTGACTTAATTGTTTTATGCCTCCGCCAAACCACAACACACAAAGTGGTCTGATGTAAACCTGTGCATTTTTCATTTTATTTTTTCTATTGAAGTTTAATTTCAAGGAAAAGCAAATTAAGTCCAGATTTATACAAATGCCTGTTGTATGGCTTTAAAAAACGCTTTCATCCCTTTTTTTCTGACAATACAATAAGGTAAGCAAGCAAAGTCTAACTTACAGTAAATTTGCTGACACAATAAAAGTTTCCAAACCAGACAAGCCTCTAAACAGCGGATATGCACCATCGGAAGTGCACCATCTATTTTAAGCAAAAATAAAAGCTCACACAGCTGTGTCCTATATTTTCAGAAATTTTTCTGCTTGCTTAGCAAATTTGAAAATACATCACAATTTATTTTTGTTTCTTGTTGTTTCCAGATTTATTATTATTGTTTACTTCAGTCATTTGTTGTTGCTGTTGTTTCGTTGTTGTTGTTGTTGTTGTTGTTGTTGTTGTTGTTTTCCACTGAAGTTCATCACCAAGACAGTTCCTGGCATTCGTCTAAGGACATGCAATGAAGTTATTTTAACTTACACAATGCATTATTTCCTCCCTTTAGTTAGATGTGAGTTAAAAGATTTTTGTTTCATTTTTTTTTTTTAAAGAACTAGCTCATAATCCAAGAAATGGTACTTTTTTTCCGTTCATGCTGATACAATGTCCATAGAAGATATGGATGGGCCTTCAGATAAATAAATAAATATATAAATAATCCTGCCAGATAAGAGGATATATTGAGAGGGTACAACTAAAAGAAACCAAATTTATAATTTACTGGATTATTTTGCAGCAAGAAGCACAGCTTGTGAGCTCTTCACCGCCTTGCCTTTATTCTGACAAAATAACCAAAACAAACAAAAAAAAACTGATCTTACATATTACTTCTTAAGATTCAAAAGCTAACCTCGGGATGATCGTTAAACAATGTTTCGTTTTTCGCTGCATAACTTTGGCAATTAAGTGAGAGGGGAACCTCAAGAGAGTTAAAATTGCAGTCTTTTCAATTTTGACCTTATACTAAGACCTATGAAACATATAAAACACCTATCTACGCACAACAACAACAACAATAACAACAACAACAACAACAAAAACTTAGGTGCACTAGGGTCAGCAGATAGCCGTATTGGTTGAGAGGGCAGAAATTCTTCCAGTGCCCGAGGCGCCTGGATGATAGATGACACTCACGTAAGCTTAACCTAGTTAAGAGCGTGAGAAGTGACCAGCAACCTCACAAACAAATCCTGAATCACTTTCAGGCCACTCGTCCTCGCGAGATGCTCTTCAAAAACAATGATATCTCTTCACCGCAGTCCTGTGTACGTAACAGAGGAAACAGACGGCGACGGTAAAACTTCTTTAAGTGGTTTTACGACAGTATCAACAGCAGTGTCATGTAAAACTTCTAAATTATTGCCTTGTAATTTGATCCAACTGAAAAAATGACTGAAAGCACTCAGCTATCTCCAATCACTAGCTCTAGCAGGTATTCGAAGAGGTGTTAGGTTGTTTTTTTTCATTCAGCTTTCCATCCTTTGCTGTGAATACCATGCGTATTTTCATTTATTGTCACCAGCTGCCTGTCCTGTTATAAATGCTTCGGTCAGTTTTGAAAGCTATTCATGGTCAGAGATCCAAATTACTCCTGAAATTATGTGACTTCGCTGAACAGAAGTTGTAATTGTCGAACGTGACAGTATGAAATATTTTACAAAAAAAGTCTAGATGTTATGTTCCTCATCATCAAATTGTTAAAGATAAATGTTTCATTCAGCAACATCAGAAAGTGAAGCCTTAGAAAAAAGAATATCACGATATTTCAAAACCGTGACTATTTTTAACTTTTCTTAAAGAATTTCATCTATTTCCTTAATAACAATCTACAGTTGAAAGTGACAATAAATAAAACATTGTTGTATTCCTAATGAGCCTGAAAGCTATGAAAAAAATCTGAATTCCACTTACTGTTCTTCTGTTCTGATACAAAATGCAGTTTCATTTTCTCACAGTGCGTTGAGTCCATGTTGCATTTATTACGGGAAAGCTTTTTTAATTACTCGGAACTGAAATAAGAAAATTACTAGCTGTGGTTAAGACAGAAGGAAAATTGTTTAATGAAAATATTTATACCTAAAATGAAACCACTTTTTTATCAATAAAAACACATCTTCCTTATCGCTAATATATCTAACCATCGTTTTTTTTTTTCTCTCTCTCTCTCTCTCTCTCTTTTACTTTGTTTTTACCTTCACTGGACTGAATTTTGATTTTAGCTGCAATACTAGCATAATGACCAAGCCACCCATTAGTCAGATTAATTATAAAGGAAAATCAGAAAGGGCCTTCTAAAGCACTCTGCTTTAAAAGTGTCCAGTAGTAAATATCGAACTAGTTTAGGTTATACTTTTAGTTACTTTTGTTCGTCTGTTTGGTATTGTTTTTCAGCTATAGAAAATAAAGAGTGTTTCTGTTTTTTCAATCATTCATCTTTATCACCAGAATGTCCTGGATCCTATGAAAAATTTATAGGTGGAGTTTGTACGTCTCTAAATGAGCCACTAGTATTCAACTGAGATCTCCACAGTTCTTTCTATTTCTCCACGACTTATTTGTCTTGTTCATTTTCAAATCCTTTCTTTCTCTCAATTTTTTTTTTTTTTTAAATCTTGTCCCCATAATAATATAGGGAGTATAACATAACGAATGTAGGCTTACTTTGAGAAGATTAGGTGTTCAAACATACATTTTTGGACGTTACAACTAAAGGGACACGAACTCCATAAAGTGCTGTGACTCTCTGTTTCATATTTTGTTTTTCTTCCCCTCCCTCTGCTTCTTCTGGGAACTTTCCGTAACTTTATACAGTGTCCTCTATAGATTATCTGTTTAAAGGGTGTCTTCTTTGTTGTCCCTTTTAATGAAGTGACTTATGCAACAATAAAAGCAAACCTGGAAATTATTTCATTTTCTTGCCCTAGAACAACGAAAAGTGTTGAGTGAGCATCTTTATCCCAAAAATTGTGTTTCCGGAGTAAAGAGGCAGGGCGAGGCAAAGACATCTCAGGCAGGAAGACGCAGTTTCAGACTGGGACTCAGCTGAAGGATTTTAACAGCGCCTAAAGTACTTGTACTCTTGGCCCAGTGGGATGAAAGTGGTGGGGTTTGGCGACGTATGTTGACCCTTCTTTCACAGCAGTGCATAACTAATCTATCTTCGTGTCTGATTTACAGAGAGTAGATCAGATGTTGCATGCCGGCACTGTTATGATATTCTCAAGA
The DNA here is from genome assembly GCA_038406235.1 of Peronia verruculata. Taxonomy (NCBI): domain Eukaryota; kingdom Metazoa; phylum Mollusca; class Gastropoda; order Systellommatophora; family Onchidiidae; genus Peronia; species Peronia verruculata. The sequence goes on along the minus strand of JBCAUA010515263.1, from coordinate 5,741 downwards.
GCCCAACTTACAGAAAAAGGTCGTGGTCATGAACTCATTATTTGACAGCAAGTGTCCTCCAGACGCCCTAAATTACGTTTCTTTTCGGTGTTTGCTATTTTTTACATGATGTTGCTCTGGTTGTGGTTGGAGACACTGGTGACAGTACCGTGGAGAGGCACTGTGCGAAACTTGATGACTCCTCATTCAAGGTTGTCTGTTTGTCATTGTTTATGTTAACAGTTTTTGGCATATGTATTATCCATCTTAGAGAGTTAATGTTTCGCAAGAGAATCCTCTCTTCATTTCTTATTATCCATTTATTTTGCCTTTTACTTGCAAAGAAAAAGAAAATATTTGGGTAAAGCTGGATATGGTGTAGATCCAGAGCTGGGGTGTCCAAACTACGTCCCGCGGGCCAACTTTTTTTTGTTTGTTTTTATTGGCCCGCAGCAAATTCTAAAAAGACAGTGGAACACGCTTAAACCAAACGTTTAGAGACCGGACATATTATTTTGGTTCAATATATTTCGGTTTATCCAAACTGGTATGGTGGAAGTTGTTAAAAGAGGCTATCAAACTCTGTAAGGTCAAATATCACTGATAAAAATAATGAGTTACTTTCTTTTATTTATTTATTTTTTTAGGCTTGAAGGATACTCTTTAGAGTGTGGCCCGGCCCTTGTTTATTTGTTTGTATTTGGCCCTCACTTTAAAAAAAGTTGGCCATCCCTGGTGTAGAGTGAAACATATTTGCTGGCACGGGAGGTACCTTGCAAATACATGATCAAATAACACAATAGTGTTATGTTATTCTTTGACCACGGTTGCGGACAGCTGAGATAACCACCACTACAGGAGGTTGAAAAGCTTATAAAAATCATAACCTGTAGAGTGAAAGGCGGCCGAATCACAGACAGAAAGGTTTTCACCATGTACTTTCCACTTTCTATGAATTCACGGTCGATCCTTTTTTGTTTGTTTTAATATATAGGCTACAGTGATTAACTTACAATCAAAGGACCAAGAAATGCTGATCTCACCTCGTGCTCTCCTTTTCTTTTCTTTGTAGAACCGATGTACTGGCAAGTGGGCAAATAATCACTCCAGGTCACTTTGAATCGGGTGTTAGTACAGTAAAATATTTAGGCGTGTCTGTTGAAGAGGCATTGAGCTCTTTTACTTTCAGTCAAGGTAAAACTGTGATTTATTTCTGACTGGCTAACTTAAAAATGAAATTTGTGACCACAATCGTGTTCTTCCCTGTAATACATGTATTCACTAGAAGAAAAAAAAATAGGTTGTGCTTTCCAGGATATATATATTATTGACATTATCTCAGGCCTAACTTACGTACCCTGAGATAGAATTAAAAAGCATTAGTCAAACTGAACAGTTTTTATTTGCTGTGGAATTTATTCATAGACATGAAAACTAAATCAAAATTTGCAATTTTACCCACTCATAATCATTTTCAAAAACAAAAAAGGTTTGGTTTGAATAAATAAAAGTTTATTTCTGTTCAAAATAGGAGTATAGATACGATATGTATAAATTTGACAAGGTGTTCGCTCCAAGATGATATAATGTAATATATATAAGAATATGGTCCTTAGTTTCCTTAATGCATGATTTATTTTACAGCCAATTGTTCTTCATGTTATGATCCGTTTTTGATGCTACTTTGAAAGCTGCATCGGTGAGATCAGGTACTACCACAAATCTCAAAATATTTACTACATATTGAGCTACAGTGGTAAAATTATACTAATTTCACCTGCTTACTTGATTTCAATGTTACTAATTAATGTATTAAATTTTAAAATCTGATACCTCCACCAGTTTTGATGTGTTTAACTTAGAAAAAAAAAGTATGACCTGTACTTCTTTTCCAGCACATTATTCGGAAATTACTGTTGCAGAAAAAGATTGTCTAAAAGATAACAGATATGAATCTTCTCTCTCACCAGATATTATAATATAGAATTACAATTGCATCTGCTTGTCATCTCTCTGTATGCTGACTTATGCGGCCAATTTATATTCAAGTTTCCAAGCAGATCAGTAAGCTTTTTGCATACAACGAGCAAAATATTTTGAAAGTTTTGTTTATTTCAGATATACATCATAACAAGAATTCAATTTCTTTTTTTTTTTTTCTTTTCACCACCTCACTATAACATTTTATTTTTCTTAATATTGTTTCATTATTATTTATGCCTTTCAATCTCCAGTACCTGAGTGGTTATCTCCATTGTTATTATCTGAATTACCTTAATGAAGTAAAGGGATTCACAAAAGACTTTCACTGTCATTTTGTGCTGGATGAAATTAGTCAGCTGTAAGAGTATATCTCTTCCTTTTTTCTCTTTTTTCTTTTTTCTTTGTCCATAAAAAAGTACTGCTGTTGCTGCAGTTGTTATTTTGCCTCCATACCAATGAGAAATTGCATTTGTTATATTTAGTAGAAATGTAATATTGCGACTAAAATTTAATACAATTGTATATAAGATAATTATCTCAATTGGGATACATCTGCATTTAAAACTAGTGCAAACATAAAGTGTTTTGACAAAAGCAAATACATATACCAATGACCTTAGTGATTAATAAGTCTGTGAACATTTGCTATTTATGAGCTAATTTTCATTTTTTTTATTTTTTACAATTAAGTACACAAATCGTTTCTTTCATTGACCAGTAATCAGTGCAATGGAATAATGTTGAGATTGAATTATACATACAGTAAAATTAACAAAAAGTTATGAAGTGTCTCCATCAATCTGAGATTCAAAACTGAAAAGTTCTTTGAAATTAAGAAAAGAGAATTGTGAAGAATAATTTACAAATAAACACATATAGCTATATATTATTTAATTTATAGAAAGACACATGCTCACTATGTGTCAAAAATTTAATTTAAATGTGTTCAGTTCCCACTACTAAATTCATGAGAGTAAAAAAAGATGCAAATAATTACAGCAATGAAAAATATGATGGTGACCCTTTGACTATGCAAAGAAGAATAATGCATACAATTATTTGTGAATGTAAATCTATTGGACATATAATCACATGGAACTACAATTAACAAATCAAACTTTCATTTCCATGACATTGGTGATACGATATGAACTATATGAACAATTTCATGCATTCTGAGTATGAAAGCTATCAAAATTCCAGTGATAAAATTTGGTCAATTATCTGTCACAGACAGTCTTGTTCACTGCGCCTCAATATGTTTTAACATATGCCTTTTAAATAATTTGATCACAGGACCTCCAAATCATCATTGTCACCATAAAGATATTGTGACATGAACATTCATATAAACTTTCTCAAGTGTCTTTATTGTGTCCTATGAGAGGTTTCAGGAAAAACAGGTTTTAGTATCACATCATCTAACTTTGATTAACTCTTTCTAGACATATCACCGATACACTGATAAAGAGAAGTGTCCATCATTGACATATCAACAATATATCAGTAACCAAATTCTGTTTCATTTCTATAACAATCTTTTCTAACCTTTTTTCAAGCTCTCCATGTTTGACATGTTTATTTTTTGTGTTTCTATTTGCATCCTTTTTTCATTTTCTTCAACTTGATATAAAACATGTTACACTTATGACGATAATTATGACTTTATGATACTTTTTGTAAACAACTATGGTGGTCAAACTGAGCCGAAAATTAATTATTTCTGCGCCCCTGGAATATTACGTTGGGAAAGAGTTAATCAACTTGGCTTGCCTGTTGATCAGATAGCCATATTTGTGACTGGGTATTAACAAATGATCTCTAAGTTTGCCAAGAGGACAGAAGAAAGCCTGCATTAGAGATCAGGAATGGTAAAGCATAGATTCTTGAATCTTCAAGATTTTATAAGATATACTGTTTGAAGTTTTCTTTTTTTAATTGTTTCTCTTTAATCCTTAAAAATCTTCAGAATTTATTCATTTATGAATTCTGCATATAATATAATATCTACTTCTTCCTCGCCCTCTCAGTTGATAAAGGATAGCACAAACTTCAAAAATTAAAGAAGAAAAAATTGCATCTTTCTACATTCTTTATATAGCACGGACAAAGTAATCCTGCAATTGTGCCTACGAGGGTCTATCATATATCAAAGCTGTAGTTCCACTAACCACAATAGAAACAAGACTTATGAATCTTATATGGTGCACAGAAGAAATACATTTACACTTCATTACACATGTAATTTAAAGGGTTCATACATACAGTCAAGGTTCTAAGAATGGTGTTTCATGAAAAATGACTTACAAAACTGGTTTTCTTAACATTTATGATGAACAACGATATGATTTATAAATGTGTGTCTGCAATGTCTATGCGTTTGGTCTCATATCTGTCAAGTATAATGGATAACTGTGACATATCATCATCCAAGCTTCGGGAAAGTTCACTGGGCGTGCGACTCCCTCCGATCTTGAGAGCATAGATCAGATCATCAAAGTCTGGGTTGTCACTGGTGATAGTGTCTGCAGGGCTGATGACTGCCACAGGAGGGTTAATATAGACCTGAGAGGGCAGTGCTCGTTTCACAGTCATTCTACTTCTTCCATCTACAGTGTCACTCTCCCATGCCTGGAAAATTCAAGTTATTTCAAGTTTCATGCTGCTCATTCAGATTACATTGCAAGTGCAAATTTTTTTTTTCTTTTTGGGGTGTCAATAAAAAAGTTAATGATGTACAATAGTATGTCATTGCTGTCAAGCTCTATGCATGTAACTGCAAAACGGACAACTTCACAGGAGAAGAAAAAACTGTTTTGTGTCCATCACAGTTATCCAGACCTTTGTTATTTTGTTTTTTGGTAGAAAATACACCTACCTGACAGACAGTGGTAATAAAATTTGATGGAGGCGTTTTGATGACTTTAAAGTGCAGATACACCGTTAGCGCTCGCATTTCTGTCACACACTTACGTGGTTTACCTGCGCGCGATGCAGATACGCTATACTATACGCTGGTCAGTCGCAGACCCACTTTATGATGTAACCAGCTAGTTACACGGTTCGCAGGGCCTATATCAAGGCCATGTTGTTATGTTTCAGAGTAGGTTTACACAGCAATATTATGCTATATTGTTGTTGATTGTTTGAACAAGTTTAATGTCTAGACTAGATCTGATTTTTATCACTGCAATGCACTGTTAACAATCTTAAAACATTAAATGCCTAACATTCTCTCAAGACTATTTTCTCATTCTTTTTTGTTTGTTTCTTTGTTTGTTTTTGTTTATCTTATTGTCGGTGTTTGTTTAGTTGTTTAGTTTATTGCATGTTTTCATTATGACCAATCCTGGCCATCTTTGTTGTTTCTTTCCTTTTCTTTTTTTTGTTTAATCCTGTACACTTCGTTGTTTTTGAAAAATAGACAGTCTTTAATCACTGTTTTGAAAAATTCTCTGGTTTGTAATTAAAGCCCCTAGGAAGGCTTTTAGCCGTATGTTCAATGCTATTTAGTAGTGTTTGACCCCAATTACAGTGGTATAGATATTTGTAACTGCCGAAAATTTAAAAAGCCCTTAAAATTACCTAAGACAGTGAGTTTGTCAGCTTCATAAACACGTTACTCATTTTAATAATATTCACCTTCGCAGAATATTTCATAACTCTACAATATAATCGAATTTGAAAAAGGAAAAAAAAAAAAAAAAAAAAACAAAAATTTGTCAGTTTATCGCTGGTGGAGTGATGACGAAACCTCGTAACCCACAAAATTTTCAAAA
>JBCAUA010515153.1:0-16915 GCA_038406235.1 Peronia verruculata | reverse complement strand
TATATGGGGAAGGTGTGAAGAAGACGAAAGGGGGATATATAAACAAAAAGTGAAACGACAATGATGTACGATGACGACAAAGCAAAACGAACTGTTTCTGATTCCATAAACACCTGTGGACAGCCAGAGAGGTCGCAATAGATCATTTCTCCCTCCTTCCATTGGTGAATCTGATGAACCACACCCCGTTGAGTTTTTTCTACTCTGTGTGTGTGTGTGTGGGAGAGAGAGAGAGAGAGAGAGAGAGAGAGAGAGAGAGAGATAGAGAACTGCCCTGGCATTTCCTTCTGCAAATTCTGCTGGATGTTCAAGGACTGCATTTATGAACACCTCCAGAATTTTGCCACACATCAACCCTACCACAAATTGAACCTTAAATACCTATGAGTCTGTTAAAAAAGAAACAGAGAGAAAAAAAAAAAAAAACCAAAAAACTGCCATTTATTATTTTGTTTGATTATACAGGTGTACCCTTGTCTGTTCATGTCAGGTACATACTATTTCTGACCATCACGTCTGACAAATATAAGCCTGTTGTTTGGCATCTCATGACAAGGAACATGTTCCTTTCCCCATACAAGTATTCCGAGCCCAGACTACGCCTGCGCGTTGCAAATACAACCTGTCCAAAAGAATAGTAACGAGTGGATAGGCCAGACAGTCTCAATAAATTCAAACCAATCCCTGAGTCTGATTGAGGCCCCTTCTGAAAAGAGTATTATGTCCTCTGCTGTTGATTAAATGAACTTCTAGCTCTGCGTCTTTCATGCTCCAGAAAAGTGTTCCACAACGGATTTGAATTGCCACCTTTCAACTCTGTGTATCTCATACTGATCAATAGAGCACATACATGAAGTTCCCCTTGGGCACTGGACATGTTTCCAATAACGTATAGTATCCAGAGCATTGTATTTTGTTTGTTTTGTTTTGAAATTTTTTTTTAAGGGGGGGGGGGGAATAGAAAGGCCTCATACACACACTGAAATGATTACACTACCACATCATGACAATCATGACATGGATTAAGACAGATGGCTGTCATTAGATCACAATCTAAAATATGACACAATACATAAAATGTGGTTGCAGTTTTACTCATAAATAATAAAACAGCTACTCTGTGGTTTGCTCTGACAAAAAAAAACACAAACTTCAGAGAAGGATTTGTGAATCGTCCCTAGAGTATAGATCTGCCAAGAAGAAGGGTCCACATAGTTTACTATACCCTGGTTCCTCCTCCCTCCCCATCCCCAACCCTTTCCAAACAAACTGTACTGGATGACAAATGAGGAACACTGTTACAGGAACTGGATCAGTGGCTGTCAGACTTGTCGCAACCACTAAGACTGTCACGGAGCGCCTGTCACTCCACTGTTTCTAGCCTGACCTCTCACGACTGAGCCTTTGACTAAGATCAATCACCACACTCACAGTCATTATTTAAACAAGAAGATCATTAAGATGTTCTTATATGTGAGAAAATCTTAATGATCTTCTTGTGACTTTTGCCAGACATTTGTCCAGTCAAGTAGTGGGCTCTTATTTGATAAGACAAGTCAATATAATCAGAACAATTAAAAATGTCAAATATTGCCCCCATGAAAATCTATATGTACTGACAATTCCTTTGTAAGTAAGTCTCATATAATTAAAGTTAAAATAAGGTAAAAATATGTTACTGCATGACTGGCTGCTAATTAAAGTTAAAATAAGGTAAAAATATGTTACTGCATGACTGGCTGCCATCTGAAGGTGAAAGAGCAGAAGACCAGACAAACAGAAGTACAGACATGGAAATCAATCATGAGATTCCCTTCTACCATATACATTGATGGTCCTGTGAATAACCCTGCTTCAACATGAGTGCAAATTAACATTAACAGTTTTACAATCTACTTACAAACTTTCCTAAAAAAGGATTTAACACATTATAATCTGTAAGAGTCCAGTCATCAGACAACACCCCAAGATCTATTTCCATTTCTGAAGATGGCATCTGATATTGATATAATGACTGAAAACTGATATAATGAAAGTATTTCCACCCTACTTCCATAAGCTGACCAAAAAAAAAAAAAACAAAAACACACACACACAGACAAGTGCCATCGATCCTGAACAGCAAAAAAAGCCCCAAAGAACCTCAGTTTTACAACTGACAAGATAAACAATTCGCATGGATGAATGGAGAAATGGATGGAGGGATGAAACTTGCAAAAGGTAACAAAAAAACCTCAAAAAGATTAAAAGTGACATGGGGTGGGGGTTGAGAAAGGGATATTACTCACATTTGCTGCAAGACATCATTGAGGAACACACCATCATATAAATCCCTATACTCCAAAGGATGCCCATCATTGGCTTTGAATGTTTCCACCTGGTGAGACAAGAGGATGAGATTATCTGCAGACCATTTTTGTACTGTTACAAAAACATTTACAGACTGACTAACATTATCATTATGTTATGGCAATAGTGATGAAAAAAGAATATTTTTATCATAGATATAGTAGCTCATGAGAGTTAATCTTGTAGTCTCAAAAGTAGCATGAGATGAATTTACAATTAGCTAAATTATAATTATAACAGCATAAATCTAACTAGGCTGATTAAAATAAACGGATGGTACACCTTTATGAGAACTGTGCTAAACTTCATAATTATATGAATGTGATTGCACTTATAATACTTATACTTATATCCAAAGATAGCAGGTACTTTTGAAGTTCACCAATAACTGTGCACTTATTATACATGAAATTGATTACTAATCTTTAAATACTAATATACATTTTTTTTATTAATCCATGTGTATATTATAATAAAACCATCCTTACCCATAGAACCAATGGGGTTCCCATGTACAGTTTCTCTGTCTCTGCCATCAGGAACACGATGATGAACAACTACAGCCACTAGTAAGCTGGAAGGGTATTCTATCCATACCCTCTGGCACAGACAAAGAATTGCAATTCACTCAATCAAGACAGCAACTGCATATGTCCTTTCACCACCGCTCAAAACTACTAAACAATATCTATATCAGTGTCTTATAATCATTTCATCTCCACAATCTTAGATTTAGGTCTAATCCTACCTGTATATAAGGAACACAAAATATGAGATTTTCTTGACTCTAATCAATTGTCTACTATATAGATCTAGATCTATATACGGGAAAATTACATAAATTGTACCTCAATTTTCTATACACTCACTTTGATTCAAGGTGAAGTGTTCACGCAATCATTCTAGATGTAGATTTAGATTCTACGTTTAAAAAAAAAAAAGAGCAGAAGCAGGAAAAGAGTCAATCATTTTTAGTTAAACCTACAATTCTAACGAGATCTAGATCTCTGTTTTATTCATTTTTAAAAGACATTCATTAGGTTCTAGATTTTGAGTCTAGATTTAGCCCTCCTGTACAGGCTGTAGCGTATACTATAAAGCTACATCTAGATCTAAATTTATATGCAAACAGCAACAAAGGTTAGTTGTAGATCTAGACTAGATCTAGATTCTATCTCTAGACTTACAAGCCATATGATATGAAAACTCTAAATCTAGCTCACTATCAGACAATCTAAGCCTCTAAATTTAGAGACATTCCGCCCAAATCTCTTGCGTCTTGCATTTTCTTCTTCTTGTCAGTATCTAGATCTAGACTTCTAGACTATCAAAAACTGGTTTCCTATTCCTATTCCTCCCACACTGCCAAATTGTTATAAGACTGAGATTATTCTCAGTGTTTATACATGAGCTGACGCGATTTCCTAACTGTGTTAGACTGGATCTAGACCTAGACTAGATCTAGATCTGTAGATGTCTACTTCATGTCCAATCTAGATCTAGAGCTGGCGGCCTCTAGATATCTAGATCTAGATCTAGATCTAATCTCTGACTCGGTCAATAGTGTCAACAAGACTCCGCATTTCTATGTCGGGCATCGCGTAATAAAGAACTTGAAACACGTACACACAGAGAATAATAACAATAACAACCAACGATAAAACACCTCATGAATGGTGTGCGTTATCCATGCCAGAGAAAAAACACATGAAAAAAAGTACCTACTCCAGGCATGTGCCATCGTAACAACACTACTACACACACTTGAGGGCACGCGCGTAGAGAAAGCATAGCTAGTTACACACACGCCATTATTCGTCCGACAGCCAATCAAAAGCTCTCTTGCAAATTATTGTGGAAACGCTCTTCATGATAATACTGGACTGGAATGTTTGTTCATTCATTGAAATTTTGTATCATATTTATTTACAGAACTAGATGTACCCATTTTATCAAGTGGCTACTTTCATTTTGAACTTGTGAAATTCAGCACACGAAATAAAAAGTTAACTATTTCAAAATACAGCTTTGGTCAAGGGCAAAGGCAGATGAAATTTTGATGAAGGGTCTCTAGATCTAGGATTCTTGATCTAGAATCTAGAAAAAATTATAAGGGGCTATAACCTCGGAAAATGGTTTGGGAACATTTCGAAGTTTACTTGTTCCCCATTTCGTCCTGTCGACGATATGTTCTCCGGATTTCGCTCCTGGATCTGGATCAGGATCCTTGAGAATTTGTTTTTCCTGAATCTGACAAAAATTAAGGAAGATTTAGCCTAAATGTTGAGAGATGCAGTTTTTTTTTTTTGGGGGGGGTGTTAACATTGTGTTCATAGATAATTTTTATGTATCTGAAAGTATTTATCTCAGCGATATCATACAAACAAATGTGTGAGAGGACCCTTAATAAGCTTGGTGGTCTGCATAACATGATCTTAATGCAAGATAACAGCCATTATTAGAAAGAGCTGATGAATCTGTCACCTACAAGTAATGAGAAAATAGCAAGCAACTTTCAAATTAAAATTTTAAAATCTAAATGATGTGCAACAGGAAATTCAAAGCACTTTCCTGTGGCCAGATATCAACTATTCTATCATTAGGTCAAATTAAATATCATCTCCAGTCACAGAGAGGTGTAGCAATATGGCTGCCATGCTCTGGAATGCTAAAGATGTCCTTCCATAAATAAGACATTTTGCCTCATGAACAATGCATTAATGCTGCTTGTTATCATGAAACACTTGACTTTGACTGATTGAGTGAAGCTCTGCGCCATAATAAACTGGGACTTCTGAGCAAGAGTGTCATTCTTTGATAAGAGACCACAACATTCTACAATGCCAAATTGACTTGGCTCCATCTTCATGGATATATTTTACCACACCCACCCCATAGTCTCAACATGGCTCCATCAGACTATCATCTGTTTGGTCCCTGAAATGCTATCTTCAAGGAAAAAAGTTTGACTGATGACAACCCACTAAAGAAATGAAAGACTGGTACCGAGAGCCTAATTCTCATCATTTAACACTAGTTTTTTTCAGGAAGGGTATTTTTTGCTCTGGCTCAGTGCTGGCAAAAGTGTATCAATCTCTAAGAAAAGTGTGACATCAATTTGTGTGCAAGTTTCATTTAGATCTTCATGAAAATGTTTATTTTATATTTATTTTCTTCTTACTTTCTCTAGCAGCCTTTTATCCTTCATTTTCATCCGGCATGAGACATCACTGGGAGCTTCAACCATCTTCAATGTTGAAAAAAAGTAAAATGTAATCACTTATGTTTTATCTCAGACACATTTGATGTTGAGTCCCACAAGTTTTTTGACACAATGTTTACTTGACTTATTCATCTTTTTTTAACTGTTCAGTATTACTAAGGTGATCCCAATTACTTATTACACGCATGTTTGTGTGACACTGGTGGAACATGCAACATTAAACCTGATGATCAGGAATAAAATGACAAGGACAGGCTCTGCTCAATGATCATCATCCACCAAGTTTTATTAATACATGTATCAACAAAGTCTAGGATTTACAGACACAAATATAAATTCAATGTATCATTAAGGTATAGATGTTATCTTTTCTCATAGACAACTCAATGTCAACCATAAACACATTACATGGAACAATTATAATGCAAATAAATCCAGCATTCTGTGAAGAAAACAATTTATAATGAAGCAAAATGGCATATGTACTTATTGGCTAAACATTTTATGCTAAGCAACTGGACAATCTGATTTCAATCAAATGAATCTGTTAAAAACCTAAAACGCATCTTCACAAAATCTTCATCCTCTTCTTCTGATGCCTGTTGACTGCTTGAGGAATATAGGGCTGTGACAACACACTCCAAGGGCACACAATTCTGGTGGGTCTTCCCCAGCTCAGCTCATGTTCCAGCTCTCAAAATGAGATAATGTAAAACACTTTGCAACATATCTCATATATATGTAAGTTTCCAAAACTGAAACAAAAATATGCAAAATATGTAAAATATTCCACAACAGCAAAAAGACAAAAGCGTGAGAGAGATGATTCATATACCCTCTACATTAACAGCTCTTAAAATTTCTGCAAAATTTGATCTGCATTCTGCATAATCTCTCAGTGTATGCTTTGGTATAAGGTCATAAATGAAATAATTATCAAAATGATTCCGACATTTGAAATTTGTACATAAAAAAATATCTGCAGTAACACAACAAATTAAAGAAGATGCAAGGACTAGAAATGTCAATTACTTTTATTTGAATCAAGTGAAGCACTAAGACCGATCAACTCTGTACATGTACAGAGCTAGATCTGATTAACTGAAGTGCAATCATTTTTTACTGATATTACATTGATAAATATAAATAAACAATTTCTAACAGTGTGACATTTTTGAAATGCTGGACAGGTAGACATGTTCCAACCTCTCATTATTTTGGCATGGCTGCTTTTGTCATTGATTGTCTGATTGCATTATCTATAACATCTCAGATAACACATGTAGAAGTAATGTAAACAGATGCATAAGTACAAGTACATACAATAATACATTATCATATTCAATGACAATAAAGAGCACAAAAAAGATCAATTGTAGACAGTCACACAAAATCAGGTTTTAAGAATGTACTTGAAAAGCACTTATGTCTGACAAAATATATGTAAGGTACATTTGTAGGAATTTTCTTAAAAAGTTATGAAATACATCTAATGACATATCAAAAATATACAAAAAGAACATTTTCAAATCAAATCTTGTAAATATCTCAGTGTCTTTTTGTGTAACAAACAACTAGGATGCAAATATAAAGTGTCAATAAATCTTTACTGTCACTACCTGTGGAGAAAAACAGGTAGAAAGCATATTTGTCGCTTCATGGGAGGAAATCAGCTTCATGTCAATTTTTGTTTACAATGTAAAGAATTAGCAATTCTAGTGGAAATGGAAATGAGTACACTTGGTCTAGGTGAGAATCAAGTGACTACAATTTTTCTGTGCCAAGATGCTCATCTTCACAGTTAACTTCTGTGATCAGTAAATCTGGTGTTTGATTTTCTTCAATTTTGTCTCATTAATCTCCGACTCATTTCACCTGGATGTGCCAGTTAGGCTAATATATGAGGTGGGAGTTCGGTGGCAGAGGGGAAGCTTCTCTGTGTCCCAGGCTTCTGTACACTAATAGCTGCAACTTGCCCAGCCCTTTTAATCATTTCTGGTACAGAAAGATCTGGTCGAGCAGATAAAAAATAAGCCAAAGACCCTATGAATGAATCGCCAGCACCCTGAAAAAAAAAAAAAAAAAGGAGAGCAGATGATTTCATTAGAAGATCAGGATAGGCTCTTAATTTTTCTATATAATCAATTTCATAAATATATGCATAACATAGAACAGTGTATGTAATTTACCCAACAACCAATCCAAAGTTCTCTTGCAAATTGTTGTGGGACATTCTTGGACTGAAAATACTCTACCTTGATCTGATAATAGAAGACAAAGGAAGGGAAAATGGATTTGCTCATGTCTCAATGTTCAAATAAATAATACTGGATTAACGATGAGGATACCAATACTCAGCATAATCACAGATCGTAGAGTTCCTAGATGATCCACTTCCTTCTTCGCTTTTGTTGCTAAAGCGTCCGCGCGTCACAGTTAGCGCAAAACCTATTCGCACGGACAGCAATCCTGTTTGCTCAGCATAGCCTAGGCTTGGCCTATGTTGGCGATCAATAAACTATCATTTTTTTCCTTCTACATTGTCTCTTTCCTTCTATCTCTCTCTCTCACATAAACACAGAAGCTGTGCGTGCGACAATTGCAATAATTAATGCACTGATTTTACAGATCTAGAACACTAATGACAAATTAGTGACTTGTTATATTCTAGATCTAAATCTATAGCCACTTGAGGTTATAAAGTTGCCTTTTCTTCCTTCGCCCTACCCTTAATCCTGCCCCAATTCCTATGGCTAACAGTAACATCAATAAGGGGAATGTGTAAAAAACTAAAAAAAAAAAAAATCATCTTGTCAAGATCTCAGTTACAGGCTGACACATTGTGTCAAGGCTGCTAAAGGCATGAATGAGACCCCAGTGGATCAACAATGCTGTTCATAAATGAAGATCAAGATTAGACTAGGTTTAACAAAGATATTATCCTTAGATTAACACGATGACTTTTAATTACTGGTTATGATACTGAGGAAATCTTAAGAACAAAAGATTCGGATGATGCTGTCTTGACTTAGTGCATCTGATGATAGCTTCACATTGTTGACTTTTTAAGCACTTCTTTGTATCAGAGGTCCCTACTGTTGATATAGCACTACGGTCCACACATTCGCGGAGGGGAGCTGCAGGCGAGCGAGGATGCTATTTTTGGGGCATGGATCATCAAGGAACTCTACGATCAATGGCATAAAAGAAAAAATAACTCACTGTGACTTCCTGATCATAATTATGTAATTATGAAAATAAAAAAAAAAAAAAAAACAAGATGCAACACGACGAAATCGGGCTCGTGTCAAAATTTTGAGCATTTGGAGTTATTGGTAACAGAGATAAGCTTATTCATTTCCCTTTCTGTGTGTGAGAAAACTTTTGTACTACCTGAAGTAGAAGTCTGGCTATTGGCAATTAAAGATGATGGGGATGACATGTTGCTGCAGCTGAATTTAGTGAGAAAATGGTGGATAACTTTTGTAAATCCTTATCAGTCTTTGTTATCCCATGCCGCTTAATTACAATTTTTTTTTGCTTTTATTCAATCTGTTTCAGCAAATTGAACTATGAAATGTATTTGTTAAAAAGAATTGCCTTAAAAATTCGTTCACTGTTGAAATGCATGTGATTCTCCATTCGACTCAGTTTAATAAGCGTCTGATTTCATCAAGCTGCGTCTCAAATCTACCATCAGCCTTCTGGGATGGTTTTTTTTTTTCACTTACTGTAGTGTCTACAGCTTTCACTGTAGTTGTTTCAATATGGATTGGTTCTTCTCCTTTCTTTTCCTGAAAGACAGCTCCACGCTCACCTAAAGTGATTATTGCTGAACTGCAACCTTTGGACTCAGTAAGAAACCTACATGCAGACTTTGCATCCTCAATAGAATGTACTGGTTTTCCTGTTAACAATTCAGCCTTAGGGAAAAAATAAAAATGGAGCATTTGAGAATCAACTCTAATGATACATGCAAACATGGACAAAGATAGTGAAAGATAGTGATATCAAGACCTGGCAAAATAAAAGCAGTTGTGTTTCATACTCAAAAGCCACCAGAGCCTACTATATTACTTACTAGAAACCAAAACAAATCCTTACAATAAAATGCACACAACTGACTGGCAAGCTAAAAGTGATGGAAAAGACAATGGCTTTCATAATTTGTGTCTTTGATGCATTGGCTGACAACTTCAAAAAAAAGAACTCTGGGGACAGATCTGCAGTAGCATTTTATTCCCTTAAATTTGTCATTTGTCTCAGATTATGACATGTGAAGATAAATCTTAAATATAAATTTAGCACATTTTCTAGTGCATAAGTATACCTCTGTTTCGTTTGGACAGAAAATGTCAACCATTGTATACAAATCAGGATGAAAGTTTTCCTGGGCTGGGGCTGGATTGAAGATAGTTTTTACTGGAGAGAAAAAAGATATCAATACAGTTACGTTGTTATTTCTTTTTCTAGAAAAATTCTCTTATTATCTTCCATTGTATGCTATGCCCACCATGCTTTCAGTAATCAATCATTCTAACTTAAGCAGGTCCTTGAATTTTCAAGTATTCTTCATCGCTTGTCTGCTTATCACATTCATACTGTTTGACATCAGCTGTAATAAGTAAACTCGGTAGATGTAATAAAAGACATGTCAGATTGACCTGTAACAATATTTTTCAAAAATAAGTTTATTTTTGTGCTGTCCCTCATTTACCATTTTTCATGATTAATATATTTTTAATCTAATGGATCGAAGAGATATATGCAAATTGAAGTGCCATCAATTTCTGAGTTATAGGAAGAAGTTGAGGATTCAGAACTAAATGACATTCTTTACTTTCAAAAATGCATCACACAACATGGGATGGGAACAAAAGCTACAAAAATAAACCTTTGCATTTATTATTTTTTTTTCTCACATATGAAATTATTATTTTGTGATCAGTAATTTAGTTTGTTAAAAAAGCTCACGCATGAAATTTTGTATTACTATTTTCCACAATCACAAGAGTAGAGCACTCACCTGAATGTTGTCTTGCCAACTGCAAGGCAGCCAAAGATATTTCCTGAGGAATTTCATTCTGACACACAACAATCTTTGATGAGGCAATTAAGTCCTCAGCAGTTTTTACATCTTGCACAGTAATCATGTCATTTGCACCCGGGACAATGACAATACAGTTAGAACCTGGAATTGTTAATGAATTAAAAAAAAAAAAGTGGCAGAAAATATTAATTCGCTGTTGAAAAAGATGCATTCTCCAACTGCCTCAGTTTGACAAGTGATTGATTTCATTGTGTCGCAACTCATTCATGAAATGTCATATAACTATTTTGCATTAATAAGCTCCTACAACATATATAGAATTTGTAACATGTAATTTTTTGAGGCACCAGCAGCAGACATATTATCCCCATCCTGGTGTGCAGTCATAAGTGTGGTTCTTGGTGACTTGGCTGGCGGTTGTTGCGACATGGTGTTGACTGTGGATACCTTTCTTTGGAGACTCTTGGACGGCTACCTAGCAGCACCCATTCCTCTCCAGCAACAGAAATGAGATGCTACAGGAAAATTGTTGATGCTAACTACTAAGTTCGTGTAACAAATGAAGAGGTCCCCAAGAGGATCTAGAAAGCTATAAAACCTCACAAAAATCTTTTCACAGTAGCAAAGAAACAAAAACTGAGATAGTAATGATATGGTCATATGGTCCAATTGTTAAGCTTGACAAAAAACACTGAAGAAAGACATAATCACAAGCAGATGCAGATGAGGAAGACAAAGAAAGAGATGTGAAAACAACATTTCAGAATGTATAGGAATGACATTTACTGATTCTCAAAGAGCAATGTAGACAGAGAGGGCTGCATGAGATTACTGGCCACATCTCCAACAAGGTGACTCTATTATAACAGATATGATGACAGTGTGAGAGAATTTGTAATGATATACCAATACTAATAATTGAGAATACATGTCACCATTCCTTTCTCGGAACTACTGCATTAAGCCTGTCAACAATTAAATGAAACAATCAGAGCATATGTCTTGTGCTCAGGGCAACTGAGTCGAAAGTTGTGCTGGGTGATTTTGAGCTATTGCTGCTCTATTTTCCAACTCAGGTGCCAAATTTCTTTCTTTTTATTTTCCACTAAACAAAAATTCAATCTTTTATAACCTAAAAAAATTACAAATTTTGGCATAAAGTTTGGTATTTGAATCAGAAAATAGTTAATTAAACATGGTCATATCTCAAGATTGCCCGGCACAATTTCTGACTCATTTGCCCCAAGTGCAAGACATGTAGTAAAAAGTATAGTTTCCTATGTCCCTCTTTTTTTCTTTGAATTCTTATCTGAGGCTAAGAGCAGTATATTATATTTTTTTGTGTGGAAAATAATTATGTCAGGGCAGGACAAAGAGAGAATAAATAGATATAAAAAGATAGCACATAAAATTATGCAAAAGGAAATCACTGAAACATCAGTATCCTATTCACGGAGGTCTGTACATCACAACAGAACATAATCTGAGGTGAATTTATAATCAACTAAAATATTCAACAATTGGTGCTTGTTTTACCTAGGAACTAATCAAGAATGTCACAGAAATTAATTTCCATCATCAAAACTGCACTTACCAACCTGCAGCAAATGTTCTAAGTCTATGTGCATAAATTGGAACATTTGTTTTTCAATAGGCTTACTGTACTTAATCAGCTGTAAAAGGAACTTACATCTGAAGACAAATAAAGTTGATGTACCTCATTTCATTTTATCATAAGAATATATCTACAAATAACTTTTCTCCAAACCACTTTCAAATGAGCAATTAATATCAAAATAACCCTCATTTCCTTACCGTTGTCAGCCACAAAAATTGATGCCACTCCTGTTGACACATCTTCTACAATGCCCATATGATCTGAAAATGTTAGAGCATGAAATGAAACTAAGCACAATAATGCAAATGTGAAAACAAATAACAAACCTAAAAGAAAACAAACAAACTCTAAATCAATCATGTGGAATTACAGGATGAACTTAAAACGAGAAAAGAAATAAAAAGAAGGAAACAGGATTCGATTTTCCACTATGACTATTACTAAGTAAACAGTGTAAAGACTCTTTAGACTGATTAACTGAAGTTGAAAGTATTTTGAAGTACCTGACAGAAAGTGAGCCCACAGATGCAACAATAATAATACCTGTCATGTTGTAATGTTTAGATACCCTTAGCTAGAGCCTCTTTCACAAAAGTTTCATTTACTTTAGTAGCTGTCAATAGTATTTTTGTAATAAGTGGCAGACATGGTAGATTACCAAATTTACCTACTGGAAAACAATAACAACAATAAAGCCACATCATCATATGGCATGAAGAACCAAAAGTCAGAAATTTTGGTCAGGACCATCACTGTAGCCAGTTTTTAACATGGTGGGTCCGACAGTTTGTTGTTTGTTTCTTTTAGTGTATAAACTTAGTTGCCAGTAGACAACCCGTCTTAAATTTCAAAAAAACATTTCTATCATGTAAAATCCCTTATTTCTACTGAGTGTACTACAGAAACTGCAAAAAATATCTGTTATGTGGGGATCAATGACAAAATACTGCCTGTCATTTCACTGTCAGTCACAATATAAAATTTAGCTCAAACTGACAGGGTATTCACTTATCATTAACTGTCTCTGTCTGAACTTGTTATGCCCAGCCTTATAACTTCCCTTTCCAGACAAAAGAGGTGTTGAACAAATGGCAGTGTAGTAAAAAGAAAAAAAAAAATCACTTTTGTGCCTTTTGCTTGAAACATATACCATGAAAAAAAATTATATAAAAAGGATGTATTTCTCTTACTCTTATAATTTTAAAAATATTTTGGTGATCATTGTTTCAATTGATTTGAAGTAAAGAGATTCTTTTTCCTCTTTTGGCTGGCAAAGAGAAGTAAGAGGGCTAAGCACAATGATCTTTCATTATGCAGAAAATGTAACAACCAGGGTGAGTTTAACATTACTTAACATATTCCTTGTTATTCAAAGAGAACAATGCAAAGATTTACTCTTTAGATAATGCTCATCACACAATATGATCAATTATAACATTATGTTAATCAGAAATTGCTGAAAAAAAAAAAAAAATGACAAGCACATGAATTGCTTCCCATAAGTAATGGAATTTCACAAATTTAAACTGTTTTTGCTCACCACAGTTTACACCATTTGATTTCATATTCTCCAGATACTGTTGCCCAAAAACATCATTGCCAAGCTGAAAGAAAAAAAAAAAATAAAATAATAAAAATAACAGGTAAATGATATTTTAAATTCTTTATTTTTCTGAATCAAAAATACAACAATTGATGGATGTTTCATTAGCCTACACATTGTAGTTAAGGCCTCCATGGCAGATGTATTTATTCTGCTTGTCCACTGGACTGGAGTAGCATCGTTTGTGACTGTAGAGAGGGATGGGTGAATGGCAGTCTCTGTTGCAAAAATTGCATTTGTAGGTGGTCCTTCGTCTGTAGGAGAATGAGCGCTCCTGTCTTCATGCAAGTTGTTCTACTGCCGCATCCATCAGCTTCTCCTCTCTCAACTTGAGATGTTGAATCAGGATGCTTCTCCACCTTGAGCGGGTAGCTACAAAGTTCTCCCAATACTCTGGGTCAATGTCTTTTTGTCAAGAAACTCCATCTCTCTCTTGACAATGTCTTTATAGTGCAGCTTGGGGTGGCCAATGTTTCCTTTCCCAAATGCTACCATCCTCCATCGGTGAACCTGACCCAGTCAGTGAAGTCTGTGATGTCAAAGCAGGGCATACATACTGCGGAGGCCAGTACAAGACAGGACCTCTGCATGGTAACTTTGTCTTGCCAGATTATACCCAGTATGCAATGGAAACATCTGGGATGAAACATGTTGTTTGGTGTATGTTGTCCTAGTCTTGCTACTGTATAGCACTGTGAGATGACCGCCATCTTAGTTCTGCTGGACAATTTGGTGTTTGCCCACATTCAGTTTACAATGAGCGAAGTAAAGACTGCCTTTTCAATTCTCCTTTCAAAATTCACATTCTTTTGAGAGGTTTTCTGTGATAACGAAACCTGGATAAGCAAATTCATGGATGATCTCAAGTTGGTGGTCATCAATAGTGATGGCTGGTCTTGTTTCTGTGTCCTGTCCTATAATGCTTGTTTTCATCAGGCTGATGATCAGCCAAAAGTCCTCGCAGGTCTGGGAGAAGCGATCCATTAGGGTCTGGAGTTCCTGCTGGCTGTGCATGGCAATTGCTATGTCATCCACGAAAAGCATGCTCCTTATGAGGACTTCTCTTACCTTGGTTTTGGCTCTGAGATGAATGAGCCTGTCCTCTAATCTCATAAGCATGTATATTCCCTGAGTTTCAGTCTAAGAGCGTGTTCCAAAAGCTGGGGGAAGAAAGTCCTAAAAGAACTGGCAACCAATGAACACACCTGATTTGATGCAGCTGTTGCTACTGAAAAGCTGCTGTTAAACTGCACTGTCAACATCAAGTCGATGTGAAATGATTGAATCATATTCTGCCGTTCTAGAGGGCAGCCAATCTCTGAGAGAATCTTGAAAAGCCTGTCTCTGCTGACAAGGTCAAATGCCTTCACGAGGTCAATGTAGAACATGTACAGGGGTCTCTGCTGTTCTCTGCACCTCTCCTGAAGCTGGTGCAGGGAAAGGACAATGTTTACCGTTAGTTTCTCAGCTCAGAGGCCACACTGTGTCTACGACTAGATGACTTCAGCTAGCTTCTGCAGGTGAGTCAAGATTATGGTAACAAAGACTTTGCCAAAGATGCTGAGAAGATAGATGTCTCTGTCATTGATGCAGTCACTTCTGGCACCTCTGTTCTTGTAGAGAGATGATTCTGGCATCCCGCATGTCCTCTGGTACAGCCATTCTTCCAAGCACTGGCATAGGACTTCATGCAGTGGAAGCAGTGGAGTGGTCTTGCGGTGTTTGAGAGGACCCGGAAAATCCGTTCACTGCTTGTGTGACCTTGCCAGCAGCCAGGTTGATGAAAGCCTCCCTGAGCTCATTTGGCTCTGCTTCAAGATCCTGCATGGTTGCCACACACTGAATGGTGTTCAGGGCTGATTCTAGAACACATTTCTGTGTGGAACAGAGGTCAAAGCAGTGTTCCACCTATCTCTCTATCTGCTGGCTCTTGTTTATGATTATTGTCCCAGTGGCGGATTATAGGGGGCTGTTTTGCTCTGGACTGGTCCAAGTGTTTTTTGATGCCTTCATACATTCCTCTGATGTTCCAGACTTCAGCAACTTTATCACTCTGGATGTCTTCAGTCCAGTACTCGTTTGTGCAACACCTGGCAATCTGTTGAGCCTTGTTCCTGGCAGCTCTGAGAATCTGAAGATTCCTCTCACTTGGTGGCTACTTGTACTTAGCTTGAGAAGTGCGCCTGGGTTCAATAATGAGAGTCATCTTGGTCGACTTGGCCTCAAATCAGTCATGTGTTTTCGAGATTTTCACCCCCCAGATAGCCAAGACTGTGCAATTTATGGTGTCTCAAAGTGTTTTCCACTTCTCCACAACAGTTGTGGGGTGGCAAACTTTCTCTCAAAGGTGTGTGCAAACTTCTCTACAGGATCTGGCCAGAAAATCTTGCTGACATCGATGAGAGAGTTTCCCTGTTTCTTGACGTGATGAAACCTCTTCAGCTGTAGCCTGATCTTGCAACACATCAAAAAGTGGTCGAATGCAGTCTTTGCTATGGTAGGCACATGTGTGTGGAAATTTTTCATGGCATTGTGCCAGACGGCCCAGCTAGCGCCACAGTTTGAGTGCGGGTATCTAGGAGACTTTGTATTGTGGTTTGGTCTGGAAGTATGAGTTGGCAATGCACGGGTCTTGAAACATGTACATTATATGCAGTCGCTGTCCATTCTTGATCATTTTATCCACGCCAAACTGTCCCAGGTAGAAAGGCTACGGGTATTGATCTACTCCACTCTTGCATTGAAATCATCTAGCAGAACAAGCTGTTCCTGGCTCGGGATGTTGCGAATTGTAGATAAGAGTTACCTTAGAGCTGGTCCTTGATGGATGGAGCACAGTGTCGGGGCTTGTGGTGGTGTTGAGCCAAAGCATGATGAGCCGTTCAGAGCAATTGCTGACTAGCTCTGCCATACTCATCAGACTGTTCATCACTGTAAAGCCCACTCTATAGGCTCATCAGAGCTATTTGTCCTGACAGTAGAACATGTGGTCTTTTTTCATCATGCCCAAATCCGCTAGTTGTGTTTCCTGGAGAGAGGTGATGTCCACATTCAGTTTCTTGAGCTCGTAAA
>JBCAUA010515042.1:0-16915 GCA_038406235.1 Peronia verruculata | reverse complement strand
CCTATTTCTCAAAATGACATTTTCACAACTTATGACACTAAATTGATAATATCTTGAGAACTAATCAAGATTTTTTGTTGATTTACAAAGCCAAATCATCAGGAGATGTTCTTCTATTCAGAAAACCAATAAAATGATTTTGTCCAAAAAATGCGATCTGGACCCTTTCTGCATGGAGGCTCACAAATGTTTCTAGATGTTAAAGTATGCTTATATGAGGTTTTTATCAAAAGGTTCAGAGACTGTCCAGAACTTTTTTCCTCAGTAAGTAGGATTAATAAAAATATGTGTTTGTCGGAACTGCAAAATGAGTCCCAAAATAAGATTTCACAAAACTCTTTTACAAAATTTATCATATTTTGAAATGTAAACTTCATGACATACAGTATTTCATAAGAAGGTGCGCTTGTTCTATATCAGAATATATATTGCATATATATATATGAAAATAAAAATTTTGAAAGAGAAAAAAAATTCTGAAGGGTGAAATCAAATTTTCATTATTGTGGAAAAACTGTAGTTTATGATACTCATTAAAAGAGTTTTTACTTCATATCCTGTGGAAAACATGGTATTTGAGGCACTGATCACAAAATTTAAATGATGGTATATATATTTTTGCTTAAACCGTAATTTTTTTCTTTGCAGTTGTTTATATGGGTACATCAAATTTGAAGAAGGAGATAAGTGCCCTAAAAGACAACTTATTCAGAAGGTAAATGTCATCCTTTCCTCCTACAATATTTAAAAACTGTCGTATTGTTTGATATTAGTCAAAGGATGAATAATAATGTCATCTGTAATCAATATTTGAAATTCATTTTTACATATATTTTTTTTTTTCAGTTATATGTATTATTATTATTTATTGCAAGTAGAAATAAAATAATAAATTAATCTCATTTTATAATATGTTTGTGAAATTTTGAGATGTTTCTAGCATTGCTTCAATCATCGTGACATCTTGATCATCACAGTCCAAAGGATTGGCCAGTAAAAAGATATGAGACAGAATAAAATGGTTTTAAAAAATTGAATAATTTTGCAGGATGAAACTTTCCATAGTAAAATAGATTAAATATAGTCTTAATTGATTCAGATAATCTCACATAATCCTACCATATCTATTGAATTGAGATGTAACATAATGACATCATGGACTTACCAAATCAAGATGACTGAGTGTACCATAATTTAACAGGAGATCGTTTTCATTAGCCCTATTATTTTCCTTTGCCAGACCAGACGTACTGGACAAGCAGTATAACGAAGAAAAAGAATCTATTTTGTGCACTTTGTTTGAAACCTACATCATAAAAAATTCCCAAAAATTTTCAGGACTGAAGGAAACTGTTCTCTCCTTATTGTAATAACTTTATTAAATTTTTTTAATCAATCTTTGGAATAATAAGAGGGGGAAGTGATTTTTTTTTGTTTTTGTTTCCTTCTTTGTTCAACACCTTATGTCTGGCTAAGGGATGTAATACTGATGTTTTAAAACCATCTCCCATTGATGGCATGTAAATTTTTATTGAGTATCTTTTTTCCTCAAGAACCGATGGACTCAAAAGTTTTGTGCAGGAAAAAAAAAAAAAAATTGCTTTCAAAATTCATGTGTAATAAAATTTGCAATAGTTCTGGTCTTCTGAATTTTTACAAGTACATGATTTCATTATGTCCCATCTGAAATAATCATGCATAATTTAAATAATCTTCCCGAATTCTGTTGATGCTCCGTTTGTCCAGGGAATTGCCTACTATGATACAGTAATCAAGGACAAATTGAAAGCCGCTGGCCTGAGTTCCACAGGTGTGGACAGCCAGAAGAAGAATGAGCTACAGAAGAAAGTCAACGTTGACCCCAACATCTACTGTCACTTGGGTCATCTCCACCTCCTGCTGGAGGACTTCGCAAAAGGTGAGTTAGTAACAGCTGACTGGAACTCGGGAGGACAAGCTCAGTTGAGGACTAGAATGCAGCTGATTAAGTGTGGATTTTGTTCTGTTTCTTCTCATATGCATCCTGCCACATTTATAAGATTAGCCCTGTGTTGCATATTTCCTCACTATCATAGGAAAAGAACTGATGAAAATCTGCCCCTTAATCTTGTGTGATTAGTTCTAAAACAGGGGATGTATATGAAAAACTCCCTTTTCCTGATAACTTGAATCTCATTATTTAATCTTATTTGAATTTCTGTTCCTTATTTGTTGTGGTTTAGTAAATCTTTGATAATCATGCATAATTTGATATCTTACCATATTTGGCACAATATAGCCATGATCGTACTGATGTGCCGTCAAATCCCAAGACAAACGAACAAACAAGCATGATTTAATAGTTCTCAGTGTGATAATTTTGTTTGAAAACATGCCACGAGGTGTGTTTTTTTTTTAAAATCATAAATGTCACCAAAAACAAGCCATTCCATTCATGAATTTTAACACTGCCCTGTTTTTGTCATAAGAATAGAATATTTTTGAATTGGGGAACTGAAAGGCAACAAATCACCAGCAAAATAATGATTGCTTGGAGCTCTCTGTCTTTGTTTTTATTCCTTGGTGCACTTCTTAACTTTCAGCTTCATTGCAAATTCCCAACTGAAAAACACAATTTTTTATTGTGTCCCTTGTCAAAATGTGGTCTGACAAAACACAGAAAAATTTGAAAGCAGCAAGAAGATTTATAAGCAATCCGGCTTTATGACAAATTTGGATTCAATCTCGAATTAACATATTTTTCCATCATGTGTGATTGCATTTGTCTTAGTTATCAACATTTTTAATTTATTGTGCTCAGATTTTCTAGTCATATCACATGAAAGAAAAGCCTTGCTTTTAGTAAGAACTTTATTGATATCATAGCTTAACCTACAAACTTGGATGTAAGTCATGGAATTGGAAGACTGTCTTTACCGGATATACTACCTCCATTTTGCGAGACACAAGAGGTGTTGAACAAGCAGTGTAAAAAAAAACAAAAAAACACTTATACATTCTTTGATTAAAACTTACGTCATGAAAAATTCCAAAAATTTTATAATATGAAGAAAACATTTCCATCTTATGGTACTAATTTTGGCTTTTTTTTTTTTTTTGGGGTAATCAATCTCTTGAATGACAAAAAATAAAGTGATTTTTTTTTTTCTTTATTATACTGCTTGCTCAACACCTCTTGTATCTGGTAAAAAAAAGTTGTGCTGTTGGTATAAATGATCTTGCTTTAGTCAAGCAGATTTTAATTGATGTTTGTTTTTTGATTTCCTTCTTACAGCACTGTCTGCATATCAGAAATTTCACAATGTGCAGGCAGACTACTGGAAGGTGAGTAGCACCATTAGATATAGATAAATGTTACTAAGATGTTACGATTGGTTCCATGATTAACTGCACTGAGGATGGTTTGGATGTCTTTTACAGTGATGTTCATAACAAACCTGCTTTTATCTTTGGGCTTCAGTTGTTAATGTTGTTATGTTTTCAACCATCAGGCAAATCCATCTCATATCTTTCTTCCTTCCAATACGACTTCCTATCATAATGTTTTAGAAGATTCAAGTGTATCAAAACAGGGGAAACAATTGTCATCATTTGGAAATGATTGAAGAAAATGGACATTGCTCTCCCTTTAATTGTGAGACGATTCATCGATTTCATATGACAGATGTTTCTCGCCTGTAGTGCTAAGTCTGTTGCTGTTGTTGTTTTTTTTTCTTTTCCTTTTTTTTTTTTTTTTTCACTTCTTTTTTTTTTCTTTTGTATTTTTTTTTTTTTTTGTAAAAATAAAACAGCCATTGGCCACCCAGTGCAGTTTTTATTCGTACCACTTGATTGAACTCCTGTCAATCGCAGAGGTTCAACAGAGGTCAAAACTCATATTCACAGATAATCTTGTCTTATTATTCTGATTACAAAGGGTTCCACGAATGCACGTGTAAAACCTGCAGGGTTAGTTACCTCCGTCATTGGTCTAATACCAGATGAAAACTACAGTTTAAAAATAAACAAAAAACATAGAAGATGCGTCAGCTGGGAGAGGTCCCGTGGGTGTGCCAAGCATGTGGCCATGGATAATATAACTGTCTAGCAACAAACATTACAGCTTAAAGTGATACTGACAATAAAGAAAAGTCTCTGTCCAGTCTCATTTGTCATAGCTGAACTAATGCTGATCTCAGCAAAAACAATGTTAAATTGCATTAATTTGTAATTACTATTATTATATTATTTTTCATTAATCATAATGAAGCTGTTTTTCATTCATTTCGGGAATTTGAATTGTTTATGACAGACCTAGGTTAACCCTTTAGGTTTCTTTGAGCTGACTCATTCCTATCCAGATCAATCCTTATCATTTCATCCCTTACCAGCTTGGTGGTTACCAGCTCAATCCTTACCATTTTATTCCTTATCAGCCAAATCTTTATCACCTCAACTGTTACCATCTCAATCCTTACCAGCTCAATCCTAACCAGATCAACTTTGCCTAGTCAGTCCTTACCAACTCAGTTCTTACCAACTCAGTCCTTACCATCTCAGTCCTTACCAACTCAGTCCTTACCATCACAATCCTTACCAACTCAGTTCTCACCATCTCAATCCTTACCATCTCAGTCCTTACCAACTCAGTCCTTACCATCTCAATCCTTACCAACTCAGTCCTTACCATCTCAATCCTTACCAACTCAGTTCTTACCATCTCAATCCTTACCAACTCAGTTCTTACCATCTCAATCCTTACTAGCTCAGTTCTTACCATCTCAATCCTTACCAGCTCAGTTCTTACCATCTCAGTCCTTACCAACTCAGTTCTTACCATCTCAATCCTTACCAACTCAGTCCTTACCATCTCAATCCTTACCAACTCAGTCCTTACCATCTCAATCCTTACCAACTCAGTCTTTACCATCTCAATCCTTACCAACTCAGTTCTTACCATCTCAATCCTTACCAACTCTGTCTTTACTAACCCAGTCCTTACCAACTGAGCTCTTAACAGCCCATTCCTTCTCTTCCTCACCAACTCACTCCTTATCAACTCAGTCCTTACCAGTTCAGTTCTTGCCAACTCGATCCTTATCAACTCATTCCTCACCAACTTAATTTTTGCCAGATCAGTCCTTATGAACTCATCCCAACTCACCCTTTACCAATTCAGTTTTTACCAACTCAGTCCTTACCTATTCAGTTTTTACCAACTCACCTCTTACCAATTCAGTTTTTACCAACTCACTCCTTATCAGCTTATCCCTTATGAACCCAGTCCTTTCCATCTCAGTCCTTTCTAAATCATTTCAAACTCAGTTGATCTTTACCAACTCAGTCCATACTAAGTCAGTTTTTACGATCAAGAAAATTGGGAACATGTGGCAAGTTGCATGCTTACTCATGTGACCTTGATAACTATTAATTGTCTTAAACTTTCCTTGATAACCAGCGTGATATATTTATTTTTTTAATATGTTTTTGAACACTTGATTATCACGATTGCTGTGCTTGGCACAATAACATAACCATAATCGTGTTGATATGCTTGTAAATGAAAATCCAGTTCTGATGTCAGTATTGTGACAGATGATTTGCTTAAATGACAACATAAATGATACCCAGGTATGTCGAAATGATTACCTGCTATAACCAATGAAGGGTTGACATACAGGTGCTCAGTCCTATTTGGTAAACTGCTGATCTTGTGTGTCCATAGGCCGTGTTGGCAGAGTCACAGTGTGAACTTACAGGCGTCTTGTATCTTTGCAAACTATCTCCTTTAGAAATGTAATATCTTAAAGAACAATGGAAAATCATGGCCACCATTAGGTGTCAATGGGGAAAAATATTCTCAGGGGCACCAAAGCACATGAAAATAAAAGGCTAGACAGACAAGTATGTAAGCATGCAGCAATAAAGGCCGGATTTAAGTCTGCAAAGCGTTTCATTGAATGTCCAGTATGCCGCCGCCCGTGTTAGTCTTGGCATTGCTTTGACATCGTGCTTCACTGCACGAATAAACAAAAAGTGCTAGGCTGGAATTTATAGTTTAGGATTGACTGATTGTTGATCCTACATATACCACTGCATCCTGCGACGATACCTCCATTTTTGTCGATTGTCACCAAAATGGTCATTAGATACGAAATATCATTTGTCAGGTTCTCAGTTTCTATATATATCACATTATTACAGTGTGTTTGGGCATTTGGGGAGGAGGGGGGCATCCTGAAATATGGATTTTGCCACCCTCCCCAAAAAATGTGATTTCGCGTTTTTGTTTTCTCTTAAAAATACTGCCTTTTCTGCGGGTAAAAAATGGTATCAAAAAGTAGATAAGTCCATTTTAACGTGTTTGACCAATGATCATTCAACGGTAGACCTAGCGTATTGTCAGTCAGGATTTGGCTCCACCTGGCTGCTACATGAGGCCGTAGATCATCACGATTTGATTATATATAGGCAAAGGGTGCAAAAAAGTACTTGAATATCACCTCTCCTAGCAATATCACGAGTTCTAGTGCTAGGGATGGACACTGGATGACCACTATGATGCGAGGAAAACTGCTGGTCATGCAAATTATCAATGTAAGCCTTCTAAAATGACTTTCCCCGTGCTACAAATAGCGCACTTTTGCTTTATTTCTGCTACTAGTAGCTCAGTTGTCGACTATATGTCATAGTAAAGGTCAAAACTCTCTTGGTTTGCACTCAAAAATGATATGGGGGGCGCACAGAGGCCCACAAGAACCCGAAAGTGGCTCTTATAAAGATGGTGGGTAGGGAGCAAAATTCGAAAAAAAAAAAAATGTCCAGAGAGCCACAAAACGGCAACAAGAGACACAGGAGGTATGAAAAGAGAGCTAGTATGTAAAAAAGGCTGTTCCGAGGCTGAAAGCCGAACACAAAACTCTTCATGTCAATGTTTCGCTGAAAAAAAAAAAAACATTTAAACGTTAAACGCGTTTTTCTCAAAACCCGGTTTTTAGACAGTTTGGTTTTTTTTTTTCTATCCCCGTTATTGTTTTAAAACCGATTCAAACCAAATTTGGTATACAGCACTGTCACTTCAAAACCCAAAACGTTACATATGCGCGTTAAATTTGGTGGGTAGTTTTTAGAGAAAATTGGGTTTTTAGTTTGAAAAAATGGCGAAATTTGAATTTCGCTCTATGGCATTTTCAAAAATTTATAGAAAATTTTGTATCGCATTAAAAGGACTAAAAATAAACAATCTCTTAGATATTATATCAAACAATATATTCATTAAGTTGTATCACGGTTCACGTAAATTTGGCGGAGGAGACAGATTTTAAAATCAGTCAATTTAAGGACGCCAAAATCCAAGATGGCGGCGCTGCCATGGCAACCGGATGAAAAGTCGATTTTTGTTTTCATTGTATCCCTCTAATTTGAACGTGTTGAAGTGAGGGAAAAAAGTGAAAAAAAAAGAACTTGAAGAATGAAAAAAAAAAAAAAAAAAAAAAAAAACAAACAAAAAAATCAATTCCGGGAAGCGCCCCCCCCCCCCCTCCCAACTATGAAATTCACAGCACTGAATGTCGCTTTATGTAATCAGCGAGCCTAATCACACCAATGTTTTCTAAATAGCAGGTAATCGATTTATTGTCGAGGAAAGCATATTCTTATGAATAATTATCTTAACAACTCCATCCAGCTCCTTAAATTCACTTCAGAGCTAATTTCTATGTTTGTTTGGCAAATCTGAGAAAGCTGCATTATAGGTTTATGAAACTTAATGACCTCTTGTATTTATTTGTCAAGACATATTTGAATGAATTTACCCTGCATTGAGTTTTCAGTGTGTTATTCCAGGGATACTTCAAGCAGAAATTCTTTTAAACACGGTAGCAAAACCACACTAAGTCCTCAGCGCAGCAATAATATGATAATGAGTTTTTGCTTATATGTAGGAGAGATGGCTAATACAAGGGGAAAAAATTCTAAGAGTGCAGAGCGGTTTCTCCAGTAAGAAAAGAATCTGGTATACTTTCCTATAGAGATGAAAATGAACCAAAAAAGAAAAAAAATCCAAAATCTATGTCATGATTCACTCAGGGAGCTGCTATTAACCTAGCTTGAAATGAAGTCGTACTGGTCTGAATTTCCTCATCTCGATAATGTTTCTTATTAAGAGAAGAATACCTAAAAGACAGAATTCTATTACCGCTTGGGCGAATGTGGCACAATAGCATATGGCTGGCAACAGTAACTTGGCTGGAGTTCATTTTGTTCTGTCTTATGACAATATGCCGTATTCATTTCCTTCTCTCCTAATGCCCCCCCCCCCTTCCCTCTACCACACCTCTTTTCCCTTTCTCACACTGCCTGTGTCTCCGTCTCTCCCTCTCTGTATCCATCTCACTCTCTCTCTCACACACACACAAACACATAAAAATTCTTGGACTTCAAGACTTGATGCTTTATCTGTTGTTCTGCGATTGTCATGACAGACATGATGTCCGAGACCTCACGTCACACGCAAGCCATGTCCAACCTTATGATGTGTTTGCCTGGTCTGCTGTGGTCTGGTATGCAGGATGCACAGCACTGGTCGGTCTTCAAATCCGTTAAATTTAGAATGAGCGAGACTGAGAGAAATAGGGAGAGAGAGAGAGAGACAGAGAGAGACAGACAGACAGAGAGAGACAGACAGAGAGAAAGAAAGAGCAAGAGAGAGAGAAGGTGTGGGTGAAGAGAATGGGAGAGAGTCAGATGAAGTGAATACACAAAAAAAAAAAAAAAAGCAGAGATCACTTTTTACTGAGTTTTTGCTTGTTTGTTTCTTTTGTGTGCAAAATAACTGGAAATACTTTCCACATTTGAGCTCCATTGATTTCTTTTTCATCTCCTGTTAGCAACAATTGATGCTCAGTAGTTTTGTTTTCTTGTTTTTCATATTTTTCAAAAAACAAAATGCACATCTCATATTTTGGCCATGGTTCAGGTATTCTCCATGCAAGGCACCAAAATGTCATGTTCACTTTTTTTTTTTTTAACTCAGATTGCCAAAAAAAAAAAAAGTATACCGCACCATTTTCAACATCTCTGTAATACGATGACGGTTGCATCCCTCTAGCAAGGGCCTGGGTCTGCAACCGAAGTCATCTGTTAAAAATGTGTTTCTATCTATTCTGTTCTGAAGCTTGCCATAATCCAAATACTGCTTGAAGACTTGGCTGCAATATGATAAGAGGGAATAGGAATCTTTACAATAATATAGCGTTACAATGCACCAGATACATTGTGAAAATAACTTTTTGAGAATTATTGAATCTGAATAACAGGACAGCATTATGTTAAATATGATATTGAAAGAACACGATCGATCTGCGTAGAAAGCAAGCTTCAACAAACACCACACAAAGGGTGACAGGGCAAGCTAGTGTATTGTTGCCCAGTGAAAGATTCTCCTTCGTTCTTTGTGGGTGGATGAACGGAAATCTTTGAAGACACTTCGTTCTTCATCTCCTCCCGTTCCCTGACCTCCTATGAAGAAACAAAGACAAGAAAACTGAGAGACAAAAAGGAAACTGGGATAACAATAAGAGACAAGGAAAAAAAATGAGCCAGAAAAAAAAAAATAATAATAATAATAATGCAGGTAACGAAGGTACAAAAGAAATACAGGATTCATCAAGAAACCTGAAGAGAGAGAGAGAGACAGGGAACATTGCCTAGAGGAGAAGATGAGAAAATTACATCTTAGTTCTCAAGCCTGCAAAGTTTTTCGTCACATCTGGTGAAGGAACACATGAGAACCTTTGATGTGTAATTTTGCCATTTTGTGTGATGATTTTTTTTTCAGTTCGTTCTGCTGTATATGTGTTAAGGAAACAAGGATAGTTCCTTTCACGTGAGTAAACGAAAGTGACAGACTGTCACATCATGGCATACTAATGTTGTGGCCTATTATGCTCATAGACCGACTTAGATTGACATGGTTGTAGAATGTGGCATTTTCTCCAAAGGCCTTTTTAGACTAATATATTGAAAAGACATTCTCTCGGGAAGAACTTCATGAGCCCTTTTACCCCTGTCATCCTGTATCTCAAAGTTTAAAAGACGTGTTTATGTATTATAAACAGTGCAAAGGCTGATAAAACAGACTGTGAGAACAGGCTGTGAGAGTGGTTTTACTTTGGACGAAAACCAGTGCAAAATTTCTGCCACGTAGTTCGAAATGATTGTCTGTAATACATTGTCGTGTAGATATAAGGGACGGTCCATCTATGTTGAATGAACAGTTTTAAAGTCAGTGCCCTATCTATATCAGCTTTAACAACATATATATTCCAGCTTTCAACCTATCCCCCCCCCACCTCCTTAAGACAAATTTCTACAGAGAAACTACAGAATTTATTAAGTACAATGGCGCATTAAAATGGCGATTTGTTGAAGGCAGGAGGCGCATGACCTGATGTTCTCATCAAAGATAGCTAATATTTGTAAAAACAAAAAAGTGCAGAAAGGTGTAAGAGTTGAGTTTTACCAAGCCGCTTATTCGGCGAAACCAAGAGTGCATTTTATTACAATGTTAAATGTAAATATCGTCGTCGTCTCGTCGGCATCCGCACGTCTCGAGAGACGATGGTGTAGCGCTAGGTTTGGGGATGGCATCTTCTAGAGTGGCTGGGGAGCCCCACCAAAGAGTGGCAGTCTCGAGAACAGTTGTTGCAAGTAAAGAATAAACTTTTAACCGGTAACTGCTACTTCCCGTGTTTTACCGAAGTCTTGCGACGATGCTGGAATGTCCTTTCCCAGTGCGCTACCAGCCTTGCTGGTAGGGTCCAAAGGAAAGGATGAACCAGTACAGTTTGGTACCAGCGCAGCTGCAGGAGTTGCTGGAAGGTAGGGAAGAAAGCCGACCAACCGCCTTAGGGGCTCTATTCGGGATTTTCTTTTAGGGTTTACTCCATTAGCCTTTGTCTTTCCAAGACACCAACAGGGCAGTGGGGTTATTAACTTATAGTTAGGGGTTCTGCGACAGAATAGTACTGGGCTACAGTTTACCAGTAGCAGACATAGTCTGACCTGACAGAAAAATGTAGATACAATATGCATAATTCACAATCGGACAGAACAAAGACCATGATAAATCTGTGGCACAGACTGTAGTAGAAATCCAGTTTTTAATCCTTCACTCTTCGAACCAAGCAAACCTTCATGGTTTTCTACTTGTGTGCTATATCACCGGTAAGGAATGCGTGCTCCGACGATTTAACAACTGCAGGCAAATTATTCATATATGTGAGAAGTATTGCGGGATGTCTGTATTGGCTATTTTCATTTCTACATGCTTGTTTATATTTTTCATTACTCTTTTTGTCTGATTCTGAATTGCATGCTGTTTAAGTTACAATAATCGGAATAAATCCTGGCCAAAGGTTTCGTTACTTTTTCTTGTTGTTTGTTTTTGGTTTTTGTTTCAAGGTTCTCTAAAATCAAAACTATGTGTGAAGTTTCCAGATTATACAGTCTTTGAAGTCTAGGTAGCCCACATAAAACAGAGATATTTTTACCTCTTTCATTACCCCCCCCCCCCCCCCTTTTCCACTCTCAGAGAACAAAACGCGACTCGAGGCCCGAGGATGGACATGTCCAAAACGTTAAGATCAGCCGGAAATTTGGAAGTTAACACACAAAAAACTATTTCAAATTTATTTTTCAATCAGTGAAGTGACCTCCTTTACTGAAAATAAATCTCCTATTTTCATTTTTATTTTTTTAAATGTGTTCTTTTTTCCAGCCAAGTCTGACTTTTGCACGCTAAGCTAATATCCGGCTCACCGTTTAGAACTAGAAAGGAGAAGCTGTCAAGGCGAACAAGCTGTCTGTCTTTTAGTGGTGAGAATGTCAACCTTGTCTCCTCTCTGATCTCTAGGGAGGAATTCGCAGTCTTTCACTTTCGGCTGTCCTTTTCAGGTCTAACCAATGATCTATCGTTTCTACAGTAGCCGACAGAGGAGACACGTCATTGCAGTGAACAGCTAGGAGATGCCTACAATCGCTGGGAGTAGTTTAGATATATCTGACCGACTGTGAAAATGTGCCCCTACAATCTTCGACGGGGAGACTAGACTTTCTGGGCTCTAAGAATCCTCCCTCGTGCAATCTTTGACGGGCAGTTAAGAGATTGTCCGCAGGATACGAAGTGTGCCTCTTACAGCTTGTTACTATTGGCAGCAATGCAAAGATTTTAATGTATATCCATGGTGAATAAAAGTAGATCTTTGATAGGAGTGAGGAGATCTCAATGGAATTTTATAGAGAATGAGAGATACGCACGTTCATCGTCTGAAAGTATTACATTATGATTTTATGGCCATCGCATCATGACTAAAACTGCAGATCGCTGAACATATGTACGAAATAACACTAAGACTGTGGCTGTATAAAAGCCATTTGAGCTTCACCATTCACAAAAGTCGTTTGATTGATTTTAACAACAAGTGTGTCAATCACTATAGTATATTCCAGCCGGAAGACAACATTGTGTGAAGTGTCAAGATGCGTTCGCTGGTATCACCTTGTTTCCATACAGCACGCAGGGGACAACGCTGGAGCTCGTGAGACATTAATTTGCCACAGACTTAAACTGCTGGTTAGGTAATGACACATGCAGTCCTTTACAGACAAACAGTAAACCTTAAAGGAAAACTGCAGCAGCCCTTAGAGATAAAAAGGATAGTGTTTGCTTTATTGTCTTTTTACAGACTACGATTGGACTGGTCAAACAGGTTTCACAGCCCACTGACTATATTAGAAAACAAAGCTTTCGACGCAGACAAAGATACACAGAAGGAATCCATGTATGCTTTACTATCACACTGTGGTAAATTTAAACATAAAAAATCGATTTATGTGGATCATATTATAATGTATGCTGTAAATAAAGGAGCAGATTCTGATGACTTTTGTCGTCTTATACCTTTCTTTAAGGTTCAGGTACTTTATCAGTGTAATGATGACGTGACCCTTGTAATAACAGCTGGGAACAAGATAAAGGGGGGAAAAAGGGAAAAAGGACCACCGGAGCAGTAGAGACGAAATAGAAAACAATGCAGAACTAAAAGAAGAAGTATAAATTATTCATAACGTCTGAAGGCCCAGTCCTAGCCATTTTATCCAGGTAACAAGTAAAATCAATGACAAAAATTATAAAATTAAATTGAATTTCTACAGTATGAATATATGAACTTTGGTTATTCGACATATATCTCTCAATGTTGCCTTTCAAGAGGGGGGTATTCAAAAGCATATCAAAGTCATATTAATACAGATGTAGGACACGCTCCAGACATCGCCACTAATTGAGTAGAAAACTGCGACTTCAAGCCGAAAGATCACATAATAGTTTACAATACTGCTCAAGTTTTATGTCAAGTCGTGTTCGTATTGCCAAATATGAAAATCGTACATCTTCAGAATCAGATTTCAATTTCATTTCAGTTATGTTCTTAGAGTACATTTTTTATGCCTTGTTCATTTTAAAATAATAGCCTTTTCCATACACTCTATTTTGCGGATCTATTATCTATTATACTTGTCAGCAAAGATTTTGCCACCAGGCAACCAACATGATCACATTATGTTATCTGGTACGCTGATTTCGAATCTGGAAACTGTTTTCTCCTGTCACGTTACATTATTTAGTTATTGGCCATTTTATGTCTCAAAAACTATTTTTATACGATATTGAATACTCATTTTGTCCAGCAATACCCCCAACTGTAAAATGAATATGGGAATGATGCAATTGTTAAAACAGAGATATGAAATGATGCAATGAACTAACTGTAGGCCTGAGAATCATGTTCATTGATGTAGTTAAGCTGATTCAGGGTAGTATGTTGCAATATAATGGTCCTACTATCTTATTGTTGCCATATTGTGGTTGAGAGATGTCAGCTCTCACAGCACTACTTCACTATGATGTTTTGTACTCTTTGAAAAGACAATGCGCATTGGATTTAAAGGCTGTCTAAATCATCGTGACAATTTTTGTTCCATATGTGGAAAATTTACTCAAAAAAATCAGTGCAAAAAGTTGACGAGTAAAGTGAAACTTGGATAAAGACATTTGTATTGTTTAACGTGTTTTGGCATAATCATGTCCCAAACGAATGGATACTTTTTGTACACTCAAGCAAAGCACTTTTAATAGTTGTACTATAACACAATGGCAATATTAAGCCTTCTATGCCATTAGAGCATGTAGCGATTTACAGGAAACATTTGAATCAATGGAAACATGTGAATCAGTTGGGACTCAAATGTCGCTTAAAATACACTTTCTGTACTCGCATCTTGAGTTTTTTCCTTCCAATCTTGGAAATATCAGCTACTGAACATTGTGAAACGTTTCACCAAGATATAGAGGTGATGCAAAACAGTATCAAAGCACATTTAACCCCAGTATGACGGGGGATCACTGTTGGTCTCTTCAACACAAACGGACATTCCACATACGCAAAAAGAGCCTCAAGCACTTCTGATTTATTCAGTCGATGCTGGTAATATAAAGGTTCTAAATTTGTTTTTGAGAAATAATCTATGGATTCTTTTATCATTTTTAGCACTTTGAAATGTCTTAAATAGTGATCAAAATATACCAGTGTTTCACTTTTATTCACAGCGATGCTCCTATGTCTTATGTTACTGAGTGAAAATGGGAAAATCATAAAAACCTGACGTGTTGGCAAAAATCTGACTTCAGATCTTCAGTCAATGACCCAAACACATAATCTTTTCCAAGTGGCAGACAAAAAGTTGAAATTTGTTGATCAGTGTTATCTACTCTCTTTAAACAACTCATAATAGGGATTGGAATTGTGCATTGGAATAGGCCAGAATTACTTTTGATACATTGTTTAAATTATCATTCGTCTGGGCATTCAACAACGTTTACGATACCATTCTTTAACGGTCGCAA
Organism: Peronia verruculata; assembly: GCA_038406235.1. Classification (NCBI taxonomy): domain Eukaryota; kingdom Metazoa; phylum Mollusca; class Gastropoda; order Systellommatophora; family Onchidiidae; genus Peronia; species Peronia verruculata. The sequence goes on along the minus strand of JBCAUA010515042.1, from coordinate 1,971 downwards.
ACTAAGTTGCCCGCTGTTTGAAGGAACGTCATATGTCAGTTCTATAGAACGACCAATTTGCATGGGCCTTGCAGACTAAGAGCAGTAGGATTCATGGGACAAACTCGCACTTGTTTCATCAGATAACGTGCTCTTATATTTTTTTTCTACGTTGTTGACTACATTTAACGGGAAGATCAATGTGTCAGGTCCTGTCCAATCGAGTGTCATTAGCGTCGTTAGTGTTAACGTTCACCTGTCACTGCTGTCACAGGCAAAATTGCCATCATGCTTCTCAACTTGTACTCTTCCACTCCAGTTCATAAATTTTGGTCTCGTCCACGTCACGCTTGAAGAGAGTGTGTGTGTGTGTGAGAGAGAGAGAGAGACAGAGAGAGAGACAGACAGAGAGAGAGAGAGAGAGATACAAAAAGAAAGCAAGGAAGAAAAAAGAGAATGAAAGGCAGAAGAAAAGAAAGGAAAAAAATAACCAAGAAGAGAAGAGAAAAAAAAAAATAAACTACGTCATAGAAGGAAAAAGAAAGGGAGAAAGAGCACAAAAACAGAAAGGAAGGTATAGAGAAATGATGAAAGAAAAGAAGAATGAATGAGAGAAAGAAAGAGGAAAACAGAGAGAAACAAAGAAAGAGAGATAGTGATCATGAACAATATTTCCACAAATTGTTTGGAGTACTTTCTAGAAGAAACAAAAATGCGCAGCCTTGACATTGAAACTAAGTTCAGCTTGTGTCACTTTAGGAGTTCAAAGACAAATAAATAAAAAAGTAGATGGCTTAAAATGTTTTGGAAAACCGAAATCTGTGAGATAAAATAACTATTTGTGCATAAAATAAGTCCCCAAAAAAGGAGGGGGGGGGGCGGCGATAAGGGGAGGGGAAGAAAGGGGGGGGGTAGAAATTTCTTTACCAAAAATCAAAGTTGTTTTACTCGTTTTTGTTTGTTTTTTGTTTGTTTGTTTGTTTGTGATTTCAAAACACTTTGTCAAACTGAATATAATACAAACAGGCATAGTAAATTAATGCGTTTTATATCAGATGTAGTCACTGACAAATGACATTCGACCTTGCTCGGATAAGTGACACTGTGACACTGACAAGAAGGACAGCCAAAATACCTGGTTTTTATCACAAAGATTGCTGTTAACGAAACAGAAGGGAGGAAGTTGATGAATAGGCCTGTGCATGATCGACAATGTTCGTGACCGACGGTAAACCGGTTAATTGTTTCCATGACCGTCGATGGTCGTTAAATATCGGTTAGATATTTTCCTCTTTGTCAGATGTAACGTTGGTTGTGGTTATGGCCTTGACCTTAGTCTATTTGAGACCAAAAATAAAAAGCCGCCATCCACGCTCAACCTGAGTTTCGCTCACTTGATCTTTGACCGGAAACTCAGATTAGGGAAAACGTGGGGTGCGAAACTCAATATTTCACAAATCTGACCTTGCAGCTCGATTGTGCAGTTTGACACCAAATATTACCATATTATGCTCATACATTAAAATTTTGATTAAATCACAAACAATGACAATCACTTCCCAAGGTTGCATTTTGTAAAACAATATACGACGTGAAAAACGTTGCACTGAGGTGGAGTGGTAGGGGGTGGGGCATTTCAACGCGTGGGCCCGACGACTCGACGTCTACCATTCTAATCGTTTTAACCTAAAAATATAACAAGAAACACAATGAGGATGCAATATTGCCACAGTGGTATTGATTTATGTTTAAAAAATGACAGTGTAGACACAAATGGCATCACACGTATGAAACGAATTTCCTTTTACTGTAATACGGCTATCTAAAACGTAACTTACATGCAAAGTGCAATACGTAACACCCCGACCGACAGCCCTTTGGCATTTCCAAGGTTAAATGCCGAGTCTAAGTCAGCGCAGATTTTTTTTCTTTTGTTCTCTTTAGTAAGAAGGAAAGGGGGGGGGGGGGGGGGGAAATGGGTCCCCCCCAGGG
>JBCAUA010514932.1:0-16916 GCA_038406235.1 Peronia verruculata | reverse complement strand
AAATGAAAAAGCATCATAAATATTACAAACAATCATACTGACTTCTTGAGCGTATATATGAAGCATACAGATTACAGTGGGCATATGACAGCTAACATTCATGTTATGAAAGAAGCAAAAATGATATGATGCATTCTATTATTTGTCCATCAGTACTGTTCGAAGCTTGCTATTTGCAGTTCGAATGTGTTCAAATCAAAGCAAAGTAGTTGATATTCACATTATTGCCCTTAATTATCCTTCAGTACTGTTCAAAGCTTACTATTTGCAGTTCAAATGTGTTCAAATCAAAGCAAAGCAGTTGATATTCACATTACTGCCAATCTAATTTTGCGTGATTGACTTGCTGAAATGTCTTATCTCACACATTACAGACACTCAATTTACATTCAACTCAAGCTGAGAAAAATATTTCAACCTACTGTTTTACGAGTGCCTGAAATGGTAGGGTAATTGAAGAACAAATCTTAAGTCATATTGCATTCCTGAATTTGGTACTATATGTTGACGTACTATCTGGGTAGTACTCCTCCACCCATCCCATATTTGTTTGTTTGTTTTTTCTGTTTTTTTTTTTGTTTAAATAAACAGAAAGTAGGTGATCTGTGTGTGTGTGTGGGAGGGGGAGGGAGAGAATGAATAAGCACTATGTCACCATAACATCAAACTGGCCACCTAAATCCAATCTCATCAATGTCAGAAAAAAGAAGAGTATGTAGCCAGAAACTAGCCCAATGCTGAGTATATATGATAAACTTTCTCACAATATATTGGTTTGAAAAAAAACGACCACCACCGACTAATAAAATGATTATTTGAAATATAGCATAGTTACGCTATACATTGTATGGGAATAATGCTGGCACAGCAATGGAGACATAGCATGGAAACCTTCCTGAGATTAAACACCAATTTTTTTTTCTACAATACAAACATGCACATAGCAACATCAGCAACTTTATTCATATATTTTGACTTTGATGATAAAAACCAAGCAATTTTTGCCATTAAAAAACAACAACCAAAAAAAAAAAAAAAAATTTATAAAAAGCCAGCCTTTTCTCCAGGTCTTACCAGATAGTGATTTCTGCACTGAAAAATTGAAACATATTTGTAATACTTTCACTTTTCTCAGACCAGGTACAAAATTTTGGAAAAATTGCTCTGTCACACTGCATTGTCATAATTACATAATGAACTTAATGAAATAAATTCTCTGATTGATGGCTCTCTTACTTCCCATAAACCAAAATCATAAATGGCACAGAAAATCCTGCCACTGAACTTTTCCTGCAGGACAGACAAATTCAACAACAACAACAAAATTGAAAAAAAAAAGGTGTTTCTTCCACTTCGGACACTTTCACACCAGTGTCTACAAACATTTAGTATTTTAGTAAATATGGAGCAAAAACACTACAATAATGCTTGAAGCCACAACATTTACTTACTACTGTAATATGTTTAATGTAATATGTCTCGCGCTCAGGGCAAATGAGTCGGAAGTCACCATTAGCGATCTCACATTGCGGCTGTTTTTAACTATTTTCCGACTCAGATACCAAAATTTTTTGGGTTGTTTTCAGATAGAAAAAAGGTTAGAAAACAGTTAGATAAGGCCGTAGCTGGGAATGACCTGGCGCAACTTCCAACTCAATAACCCTGGCCGCAAGTGCCAGTCAAAATGAGTTGTATGACAATTTTCCACTAAAATAAATTCTAATTACTCCTGCTCATGTAGAACCAGTATGCATACACTTCTATGGGCTGAATAAAGCTTTGAATTAGCTTGACCACAGCAAGAGTCCTTACAAACTTGGAAGGGGGGCAACGAGATCTGCCAGCACCCAAAGGAAGAGACTAGCACTTTAATCTATATGTCTTGCGCCCAGGGCAAATGAGTCGCAAGTCACACCAGGTGAGTTCAAGTCACAGCCATTTTTTTACCGTTTTTTACTATTTTCTGACTATGATACCAAAATATTTCCTTTTTTTTTTTTTCAGATTAAAAAAGGGTTAAATTGATGTTTTGTGAAAAAAAAATTTTAGTATCTTAGTCGGAAAGTAGTCAAAAACGACCAAAAACAGCCGTTTCTCTTCGTTGCCTCGCAAGAGTTCCGACTCATTTGTCCTGATTGCAAGTCATATGTCCATTTCACAAAATCCTGTTACACTTATAATCTGCCCATGAGAACAACATGCCTCATTTGGAGACGAAAGTTCTTTTAATTTCTGTAATACAAAAACATTGATACATCAGACCACCTTCACCACGTTCAATGCCCAATGTCTCTATTCAAGTCCAAGCCACTTACTACTCATTCTGACTGATCATCAGACATATAATACGCCATGCAATATCACAGCATCCCTTTGATGCATCATTCATATTTCTACTGACCCCTTGATAATTTTATTTGGTGTTTCAATATGATATTAGTAAACAACTCTGAATACACTGAACTTAATAATATGTTAAATATGCCATGCAAAAGACAGTGTCTATTCCTAGGTAACAGTAAAATCTCCATCATAAACCTTGTGATAATCTGATTTGATGTTTCTCCAGGTTGTTAGTTAGCCTGTTCTTTGCCACAACATCAACCAGAGAAAAACAAAGAAACAAAACCCAAAAAGAAAAAAAATACTTAACAAATAAATAAATAATTAAAGAAACAAGGAGGCATATTTCAAACCATCAGTGCACAGTGGGTCTTGGCACTAGACAGGTTAGAAATGTTGAATAATTCGATAGAAATAACAAGAAAAAAACAACAACAACAACAACAACAACAAAACAAACAAATAAGACAAAACACCCACTCAATAAAGCACTGAAAAGACATACCTGGACCAGGCCGATCTCTTGAAGTGTCCACTGTCTGAAGAATGGTTGGACCCGGTAGCTGGCTAACCCTACGACCTCTGATCTTCACCTGGTTCAGGAGATCTATCAGGAACTTCTTGTCTTTTCCTTCCTACAACAGGAGATAAACATGATGAAATGGAAGCTACCACTGTTAATTTGTCTGAACAGAAAAAGAAAAATACCAACCACATAACAAAAGACCCGACACGATGAAATCAGGCCCTTATCAAAGTTTGAGCATATGGAGCTATTGGTACCAGTGTTAAGCTTATTCATTTCTTTTTCTGTGTGTGAACAAATTTTTGTTCTGCCTTAAGGAGAAGTTGAACTATTGGCAAATTAAAGATGAATGGGGTGACCTGTTGCTGCAGCTGAATTTAGTGAGAAAATGACTGATCATTTTTGTAAATCCTTATTAATTTTTGTTGGCTCATGCCACTAAATCATCATTTCTGGACTTTTACTCAATCTATTCAGCAAATTAAACTCTGAAATACAGTTATAGAATATATAGGAAGGTTCTGTGAAGAGAAAAAAAATTTGCATTAAAAATTCATCCACTGTTGAAAAAACATGTGATTTCTCTGGTCCCCTCAACTTGACAAACGCCTAATAATAAATATAAAGTTATGCACAAATGAACAGGAAAAATTTGAAAAAATCAACACACAATGATGAAATACTAGTCCATTCTGCAAATCTACACATAGGAATTCTTAACTTACAGATGTCAGCTGCAGCTGGAACTGTTCCACTTGTCTTTTGTGGCTCAGCATGATGGCTCTTGTGTAGTACAGAACCATGCTGAGAACAGAGATATAGCAGATAGAGATAAGACATAGCAGCCTTTCTTTCAACTAAGAAATGGCATTTCTTTGTTCTTTCGAATATTTCTGTCTACTGTATTTTATTAAAAATATCAGGCCACCAAAAACATGTCACACTAAAAATCTTATTCATGAAAATGTGTGTACAAAAGAAATAAAATAAATGCACAAATAAATAAATAAATGCACAAATAAATAAATAAATGCACAAATAAATAAATAAATGCACAAATAAATAAATAAATGCATAAATAATAAATAAATAAATGCATAATAAATAAATAAATAAATGCATAATAAATAAATGCATAAATAAATGCATGAATAAATAAATAAATAAATGCATGAATAAATAAATAAATAAATAAATACATATATAAAAACAGAAGGAAAAAAAAAACATCTAGGCACTTTGCAAAAGCTACATTTGGCAAGAGGGTAGCCAGACCAGTCTCAGACAAAGTGGAGAAATGACAATTGATTTCACTTTTCAAGTACATTTTCACATTACATTAAACAAAAAAATTTATTGAGTTTGAATACAATTTGAATGTCATAAGGCAGATGATTTCACATTTAGGTCCAAATTTCTTTATATCCTCTTAAAAACACCCCCCCCCCCCCCAAAAAAAGCCCATGAAAGAAGAAATTTCTCTTCTGAGTAAAAAGCTGTTAATGAATGGAAATATCTGTTTGTGGTCGCATATCCATATGAGTACTTGACTGTTAGGCAATACAACTAGAACTATCAAAAAGTAATTCGAATTCCTAATTTTGACTGTTGCAACTCCTGATGGTGAAAATTAAAGAACATAGTTGCATTATGAGTGCATTTCCCATAACTGTTATTCGTCACCCACTTTTATAGCAACCACTGACAATACAATGAGCATGTATGAATCTTAAAAATCTAGGGAAAGCATAAAACAAGTGTGTCAGCTACAATATTTATTTACCATAAGAAAACCAGGACTGCCGAGACAAAGCCAGGGGAGCTAATAACGTCAAAGATGTTGCCGACAACCCGCTCTTCCTTCCTCCAGGAGTCGATAAGTTCGCTGACCACCTCGCTGGATGTGCTGTAGTCTTTGTAAGGGCCACAACTTGTGCTTGGCTTAACTCTGGGTTTGAGAGGGAACAGCGACTGACTGAGTGGTTGATTGATTGATTGATCATGTGACTGATCCAAATGAGTAAGTATTTGATTGACATCCATAGGCTGAATGAGTGATTGGTAGATTATTTCAACAAGTGACCGAAGAAGTATTTACATGACTAACTGACTGATTGGACATTGCACAGAAATATTGACTTATTAACCATATGACTGAATGAATGTCTAAATGATTGACTGACTGATTGTTTGACTGTTGATTGACTATTTAAGTGATTGACTAAATAATTGTTAAATGATTACAGATTGACTAGTTTTCTGTACGACTGAATGACTGATGAATTAGCTGCTTGAATAACTGATCAATTCTCTAATTGCATGGTTGATTAATTAATTGACAAACACACTGAGATTGATTTAATGATTGCCTGAGGTGATAAAGCCAGATATTACAGGACTTTACTATATTTTCAATCATGAATTATTTGAACTTGCAAACAAAATCAGCAGAACCATTTAAAACTATATCAATGTGTGGGCCAATTAAATGAATTATTGAACTGCATTGTTAACTACACGAATACTGTCACTTACAGGAAGACACTGCAGCCCACAGCAGCGCAGGAGAGGACGAAGAAGATGAACAGATAGCCCACAAAAATGGTGTGTGTTCTGGAAGCTCGCCAGGGTTTTATGGATGGTCGGCAGTTTTGCACCACACTGTACTGTTATCACCATCAGAAAATAAGGCAAAATTACAAATGAATAACAGGATATAATAGGATATGATAAACTTTATAGGATTTTTGGGCAAATACAAAAGTTACACCACATAGCGAAGGCAAAACAAATTTGTACTCATTCATAAAAACAAGGACCCAATCTTGGAAGTCTCCACTTGTAGGAGGTCTTGTGGTAGGAGCTTTACTGCTTGGTTAAACAGCCTAAAAAAGACCATGCAAATCAAAATCCAGCCAATCTAGATGTGGTAGCTAGTAAAAAAGATAGGTACCAATTGGGTTTGACAGATGACATTTATCATGGCTACAACAATGACAACAGAAACCATTATAAGAGAGTGATCCTTTCATGTTTGTTTGTTTGTTTGATTTGGGGTTTAATGGCACATCAGCATAGTCACAGCTGTATTATGCCAAACACAGTATCGGTAAAGATATGTTTACACATCAAAAGGCTGACCACACATAAAGAAGAGGAGAGGAAAGAAAGCAGGACAGAGGATAGGAACAAGGAGAAAGAGAAGAGATGTCAAATGTGGGATGTTGAGAATGCCATTCCATGAGAGACAGACCATCAACGATGGGCTTTCACTATCTTCAACTTTGAGCAGAGAACCTATTTTATATACCCAGACGCCCACATATCTCAGCTTCATTTAGAACAGTCTGTAACATGTGCCATATTTATCTCTATAAATCAATAACCTATACTGTGTAAAAACATGACCTACAAATTTCCTCCTATTTATTAGACTACAAGTTATCAAACTCATCTTTTCCCAGTAACTGTCACTGAAGCATCCGACAATAAAATTACAGGTTTATATACCCAAAACAATAAAGAACATTATGCTGCGGTATAATTATAAATTTGTATGGCAAAAGCACTTATTGTAAAAACCAGTCATGACTTTGCTGCCACTGATGAAAGATTACGTTACATATGTATATTTAGTGAATTTCATGTTTGTGATCACTGATTTAATATGTGTACGACAGAGCAGTGCACATACAGCTATTACAATAAGCAGGTTCTGTCTAACAGTTTTACAAACATGCTAAACAACAAACTTACCCGTTTAACATAAAACATGACAATGAACTTCAGGATGACAACCACAGGGAGGAGGGGGGAGTAAAAGATACCAAGCCTGGGAACAAAGGGGTCAAAGGTCACAACACTGACAACATCAGACCCTCAGTTCGTCACTACCAGTTCCTCTTACCTGATAACTATAACTACACAACCATTATTAAAATACTAGAAAACTTCAGAAAATATGAAGCAATATGTTTTTGCAGATAACTTTTCCACCTCATGTCATCTCATAATTCTTGAGCATAATAACAATACTACAAATAAGCAAAAATAAGGCAAGTTGCATTTAAAATCTCAAATGCTAAAACATGACAGTATATGTCTTGCATCCAGGCCAAATGAGTCAGATATGGCACTGGGCAATCTTGAGTCATAACCGTTTTTAACTATTTTGCAACTCAGGTGCCAAAATTTACACCAAAATTAAATTTTTTTTTTTTCAGGTTAAAAAAGGTTAAATTTTCGTTTGGTAAAAACTAACAAGAAATTAATTTGGCATCTGAGTTGGAAAAGAGTTAAAAATGGCCATGGCTCAAAATTACCTGGAGCGACTTCCGACTCCTTTGCCCTGGGTGCAAAGACATAAGCATTTAATAATCATAGTTAACCACACGTTGTGAAGCCAAAATGCATGAGTGAGCAAATCTAAATACTTAAATAGAATTGATAAATTTAAAATACAGTGCAATATGTCATAATGACTATATCACTCTATAATTTCTTTACGAAGCCAAACACTGACGATTGTACAAAACAGTGCAAACAATATGAACAACAAGCTAAACTATCTGTGTAAGAACTACATTGTGCATACAGTTTCAAACAATGGCCTTGTGAAACAAATGTAAATGAATATGTTGTATGCAAAGTTGGACTTGATCAAGTACCAAAGTTTGAAATCATGTGAAGTCATTCTGATCTATCAATATATAAATGGTACCTCAAGCTGGATTAGTTAAGGTCTACAACTCACGTGTCTTGTGTGAATGAATATTTTGTGTGCTTTACTGATGCTATGTTACCTTAGCTAATAGACTGACAACAGTAGAAGGGCCTACACACTAATGAATCACACCTATAACACACAACAATCAATATTGTTTTACAACCACAGAACTATAAGTCAACAAAGGTACCAGTGGCTTCTGTTGTATAGAATGACCATTTTCTCTCTCAATATATCATTAAAAGCAGTGTGACATCATTACAAATAGTAATATTTTGCTACAAATGTGTCCTGCACAATTTGCCTTGATTTATATAGGATAAGATTCTAGAAAAATGTCACTCATTGATTTGTCAATTACCTGCAAGTTGAACTATGTTCTAAGCATTTCAATGGTGTAGCATAACAGCTATAAATGACATGATTTCTAATATTCTCTTGCCTGACTGCTACATCTCTAGTATTCAAATTCTGTGGTTGAGGCTGCTTTGTTTACTCTATCTCTTCCAGTCTTACCAGCACAAGCACTGTGAGTAGATCAGCTCCAATGTGTTCCTGCCAACAGCCACCTCAGCTCTCTGGATGCTTGGCCACTTCAGCGACAGAAGCCTGGAATGAAAAATCCACTCAGATTGACAAAAAGGACAGTGTAATGTCACTGCCAAAACTTGACCATCAGATATTCATGCAGCTTATGTGAGCACTGAACATTTCTCTTCAATTTCTTCCTCCCACTTGTCCACAGGGTTAATAGATTTTTTATTTATTTATTATTTATTTTTTATTTCCATTCTTTTTTACATCTAACAGTAAAATTAACTGTCAAACAACTGTACATAGAGACAAAAAAAAAAAAAAAAAAGAGTATGTGAGTGATAAAGAGAGCAAAAATATTATAATCCAAGTCATCTCCAAAGGACACACTTGTCTGTCATTCACAAACACAATACATGCAATACAATCTGGGCAAATTTTAAGACTGAATTCTGTCCAAGATTGCAAACAAATTCCTTCAGCTGTTTATTTTTTCCATGATATAACCCTCACAAGGAGAGAAATAAATAAAAACTTAAAACAGTAAACCACCCATCTGAGAGTTAACTCAGTTTTTTTTTTTTTAAATAGCAATGTGAAAAACAGGCCATTCAAATCTACAAGCCAGTGGTTCACAACAATCGTGGACCACAGTTCTATTATCTTAGATATGATAAATAAATTTTCTTGCAACAAAAACGATAAAATCTTACTTGCGTATGAATTCCATGAAAAATGCATATCCCAAGCAAAAGAGCAGGTCCACAATTGTCAGGCGGTAGATCTCTTGTCCCACAAAGGTTTCCCAGCACTGCAATTATGTAAGGGATAACTGATTTATGACAGCGCTTTTGGCTTTACAAATCAACTTGTTTGTTTGTTTGTGTTGGGGTTTAACGACACATCGACACAATTACACCTATATTGTGTCAAGCACGGTAAAATACATTTATACGTCAAAAAGTAGAGAGGGAAGAAAGCGGGACAGAAGACAGGAGCAAGGAGAGAGAGAGAGAGAGAGAAGAGATATGTCCACTGGATTGTCATGGATGGCATTCTATGGGAGACACCCCACCGATGGCGAGCTTACACTGCCTGCAGATGGGAGCAGAGAACCTATTTATAAACTGTGGGACCCCACAGGGGATTACAAATCAACTGCTCTTAGACATCACCTGTAGAACATTACAGAATCCCCTATGTCACATTCAATGCATGCCTTTCAACTGCCTGTGAGTGATTCTCTTGGCAAAACATTTCTCCTATTAAGAAAACCTAACTTTTTAAAATTTCTAACTATTACAACTGAATTGACAGGATTTGAAATAACTCTACAGGTTTCAGTCATCAGAATACATGTATTCAAAGATGTCATTCAAAGATTTCAAAAAAGGAAGAACAGGGGATCAATTTGAACCACTTACTTTTCACATAAAAAGTGACATTTTAAAGCAGTGGCTACATTAAAAATTCACTAAACAGCAGAAGAACGACACGTCTGATTACTGTACTTTCCTGTGTTACACACTCCTGGTTTGTGAAAACACAGTGAACTGCTATGTACTACTAAGCCTTATGAACAAATGCTGTGGTTTAGCATAAGATTCTGTTCTAAGCATCAAGGAACCTAAAAACGCTATTAGGAAAAGATCACATATGATTATAGACCAGATTTCAAGATATGTGGAGCCAGTCTGAGAAACTGGAAGAAGTGAAGTTGAGTGAAGAATAATTTTAACACTTCTACGGCAGTAGATAATTTATAAAGAAAGACCTACTATCCTCCATGTAAAACCTTTATATCAAGTCTTTCAAAGAAAAAAAAAAAAGTGAGCAAAACTGTGATAGGAAGTCGTAACTACATTGCTGTTCTATACCAGGAGACCTGTATATCAAAACCTTAATCAATTCTATATAGTATAGGTTTACCCATTATGTTTGCTTTATTTAATAGATAATTGTGAATGTTTTTAAGTTTTATCCCTTTCTAAGCAACACAGACTACGAAAGAAGGGAAAAAAAATATGAACACTTTAATATGATGCAGATATCAATGCTAAGAGTCCCATTCCTCGATTACTTTTTCAAATGCTGACAAATCAATCACACTGAACCAGAACTACACTAACAATCTGAGACAAAATGAACCGAATGGTAAACTGTGTTCGCTCAAAGCATATCACTCAGTTAGGTGGTTGATATCTGATGCTACAAGAAAAAAATCCATTTCTTCACTGACTGAAGGAGTGGAAACAGATGCTGTAAACAAACATTTCCGGGAAAATTTCAAAACAATTGTGAATGAAATGATGATCCCATGGAACAAAACTGTAGATCAGGATGTTTTCTAGTCTTCGAGTGATTTCACATTTGATGCTTTTCATCTTAAGTTCAGTAAATTCGATAGTTTATACCAAAAAGTTAGGTGGTAAAATGATGGCTGAGATGGGAATTTTTTAAATTCATAATGAATGCTGGCAAATATATATAGCTAGATCAAACATTTTCATAATCAAGCCTAAAAATTGCTTTAACAGAAATATTTACCATAATTCAAAAGAACATAAATCAAATTCATTAAAAAAATAAATAAATAAATAAAATAAAACAAAATTCACATAAATGTGATTTAAATTTGAACTACAAATTATAAGCCAAAACCATGAAAATGTCAAAAACTGGTAACAGTGGTGGGTCATCACCGTGTCAGTGACATATTTCACGCTTCTTAGCTGCAAAAGACAAATAGTGCAATGTTGTTTTCAAAATGAGAAATATTTTAACAGTAAGAACTGCTTAAATTGCAAGACATGACATATCAAAACAAACACAGCACTACTGCTTATTTAAGACTAAAAACAACACAACAACAACAATAAAAAAAATATGAAAATCCCATAGTTAACTATCGTAAATGCAAAAAAAAAAAAAAAATCCTAATTCATGTTTTTCTTTTTCACACGTAAAATAATCAGTGTTGAAGATTTTGTTCTAGCTGTCTCAAATGTTTTCATAATGAAGCTTTCATATCATAATTTATTTTTGCTCTTTACAAAATTAACCATTATCTTGAAGAATAAGAGACTTGGACTGTAAAATATAACATCCCCTCTCTTGTTTTTTTAATGATGAAGATATCAAAATACCAGTTACATCAGGCACATAACAACTAGACTGATTCCCATCTTCATTTAAAAACATGTAAAAGATAATCTTTGCTTTGTGACAGGCAATTTTTCCATATATTTTAAAATACTGTGGAATTTTCTTTCTCCCTATAAGGACAACTGCAATATGAGGAATTTTATGGTTCTCCAAATTTTGTCAGCTTAACTGTAAAATTTCATGTACTTTACTGATTTTCCAGTTCTTACCTTCAAGTCTGATGATGCAATGTCGAGCCAGAAATACACCAGCACACCCAGCATAGTGGCCTTTAAGGCCATTTCCCTGAAAGGTGTAAGACGAGTTAACACATTACCGACTACAATCACTGGAACTCTCTAATACAGATCTATGGTACCAAACAGATAGCGAGCTCAGTTCTTTGTTATCCTATCTCCATTTTGGTTGATTTGGAGATATATATGTCATGTGAAAATGGGATAGTAAATCTACCATATACTGTAGTCATTTCACCTATCACTTGCCCAAACAGGTATATTTTGAAACTTATTTTCTCCTATCTCCTATGTACAAAAACAGTTGCTGAACATATAACAGCAATTTCCTCAAAATGTGAAAAATGAACTAAGCTCACGAGATGCCAATCATTTTGAGGTTACCCAATCAGGCTGAGACAACAGGGTTGTCGTAGTTACAGAGAAAACATATACATTTACTTTAGAAGATAAAGGGGTGAGAATGATAAAGAGAATGAAAGGATAATTTTTTTCTTCAAGTGACTTACCCCCAGATCTCAATCTAAAAAAGTAGAATGGGAGATTGTTTCACAGATTGTCTGCCCTTTTCAAAAGAGGGACCTGTGTAAGGGGAGATTACTTTGACCAGACTTTAACTTCCCTTTGCCAGACAAAAGCAGTGTAAAGAGGAAAAAAAATCCTTCTACTGCTAGCCATTCAAAAGGCTGATCTCCAAAAACTTTGATAAAATTAAAACAATAAGAAAAAACATTCTCTTTACATCGTATTTTTAAAAAATATTTTCTGGGTGTATGTTTCAAGCAAAGAGTGCAAAAATGATTTTTTTTCCCTTCTTTACACTGCTTGTTCAATCCCTCTTTTGTCTAGTAAAGGGAAGCAATAGGACTGAGCACTCTGATCTCCTATTCCAAACACATGAATTGTTGTTTTCTGACAAAATCTGGCTTGTTAGATTTAAATCATGGAACTACAATGACCTCCATTCCACCTTGAGCTTGAGTTACTAAAAGCATAAACTTCCTCAGCTTTGTCATGCTAATTTCCATGTAAGACGCTGCAATGGACATATATAGGACTATGAACAGAACATTTTTTGTAAATACTTAATATTTCTACAATTTGGAGGCCAAATTATAGTAAAGACGTTGAATTTGCCTTCAAATAGAAAATGGAGTCAACTACAATGCTAATAAATCAGCTGCTTTTACTGAAATTATCAAACTCTCATTAAAATATGAACAAACATAAGTCAATAGGGTCAGAAAGAAACAATATTTCAAATGCACCTCTAAGAACTGTTAATAAATAAATAAAAGTACATGTCCACCTTATTTGATCTCCATAATTAAAGTTCAATGGAAACTGGAAAACAAAATCATTACCCAGGGCATCAAAACAAACCTGATGTTATTTCTGCACTAACCACACATACACTTGGATATGTATGTAGTAGAAACTGTCAAAATGAAATTAATAAGAACAAAATTTGGCTTCAAACTATTATGTTAAAATTTAGAATCAATTTTAGAACCATGTAAATGCAGCTTTACATATAAGAACTATTGGTACCTGAACATATGTACGTAGAGTTCATATTTTGGTTTGGAATAATCCTCATAGGACTCCAGAAATGTGAAGATCATTGGAATAATCAGCTGGATACTGGAGATGACTACTGGCATAGCTAGTGGGCTCACAATTGGGATGCTGGTCTGAAACACAGAATTATAGAATATAATTCAATCACAGAGTTCACAAGATATTTCCTGTCGAGACTTATAATAATAAAAAACCAACAGTATTAACTGAGAAAATTAATATAGCACTTTATCACGTACAATAAGTATCTAAACGCTTTACAATCTATTACTATGCCGTAGACCTGAGAGAAGACACTCGCATATGTTTTCAGCTTCCTCAAAAGCACATAAGATGTTTGCCTGTTAAACCCTCAATTCCTTATCAGTCTGACAATGATGTTTTCTATTTAAAGTTGGGTATCTATTTCAACCACGGTCAAGTGAGTCATCTGTCCTTCCCAGGCACAAAATGTCAGAACTTGTCATGATTCGAACCCAAAACTTTAGATCCTGAATGGCCAGCCCAACCACTGGGCCACTAGGACATCACAAATGATGATAACCTGATATAGAGAGCTTTACAGTATAACACTTGACTGAGACTAAGAACTGGTACCATATTTAGCAGTATGGTTACAGGTTAATCATTGTCAAGAATGCAGTGGTGATCTAACACAGAGAAGGACAGAAGTTTACCCTTTGCTTTAATTCCAGAAGAAATTCTGAAATCCAGCACAGTAAATCACAAGGAAGCATGTACAAGAGCTGGTAGTGAATGAATAACAGCCTCTGGAAAACTACTTTTATCACTTGGAGTAATCTAAGTTACTACTACAGAATATAAAAGAATATTTTAGAAAAAAATACAAAAACTGGTCATTTTTACAAATGTTCACATTTTCGGCAGCAGGCAATCCTTAGATGGTAAAGAAAAAATACTAACATTAAATAACCCAGCCATTTCAGCAGTGCCGGGCTAAATACACAAGAAATGAATTAATCAGTACTATAGAAAATTCCATTCATTTAGAGAAAAAGAAATGGAATTTCTGCCTTTTGGGGGGGGTGATAAAAGAGCATTTTTAAAACATACAAGGTCAAAAAGAAAGCAAAACCACTCTGTCTGTCTCTTACACTGTTGGTGAGCTCTGGCTGGATGGAGAGCTCGGTGGAGATGACATAAGTAGCGTAGCCGGTGCCACCCAGCAAGGCAATCACGATAGTCCATGTCAACAGTCGGAAGCACCACCTCTTGGCCAACTCATCTCTGGTCGACTTGGTCCTCTCATTCTTCACACCTGACAGGTATTCCTGGTGATCAGTGAAAACAGAAAATTAAGGAATTTTCAAATGCATCAAACAGGAATCTTTATCTTACGGAAATGACTTGAATTTCAAGATGGAGACAGTCAATCAGCAGCTAACTCAAAACATTTAATCTACTGAATCCTTCCACCAGGCACAACAGGCAGAGTTTCCTATTTCAGGACCCCTACAGCCCAGTTTTCCGAGCGCAGCATCAAATGAAAGGCATTTCAGGCTGCAAACCATTAGTGATGAGATGAATACAAATGACGGCATACATGAACATTTACATGTGTAAAACACGTTTACTCAACATCCAGACAGTGCCGTTGTTCCAGCCATTCCTTTCCACTTGATTACTAACACTAACATGACGTAAGTAAAAAAAAAACCTGTATGTTGTTGTGAACGCTTAGGAAACAGGCGGCTGCAGGGGAGAAAACTCAGGGTTCAAAGGACTGATATAAGAAAACAACACAACAAATATGGAGAAGTTAATGATCTGAATTCACATTACATTCTATATAAGCCTTTCAATCTCCTGATGGAGGTTATCTCGGCAATATCAGAAGCACAAATTTTCCTAAATAATTGGTTTTCTGTCAGGGCAACCAGATGAAATTTATTATGATAAAAAAAATAATTATTATAAATAAAAGAAAAATGACATGAATTCCTGGATTTAATTTGTTAACATCTTTTAAATCTTTTTTTATATTTTCAGGCAGCCACTTATCAGGCACTGACGATTCACTCAACATAAATTTGGCTAGAGTGATACATCTTACACACAGTAGCATTGCCAGGAGAGGCCAAACAAGGAACACACGGAACAAAGTCCAGAGAGAAGCCAATGAATACTTGGAGATGTAAGATCTAGACTGAGATAAAGAAGATTCAACAGACATAGCACAATTCAAATGAAAGTGCAGGACAAGTGAGCTTGCAGTTCATTTGCAGAAGGTTAAAAGAATGATGATGATGATAACGAGATGAAGATTCCTAAGTTTACCTTGAATTCATTGAAGAGACTGCCATGCTTGAGTTCAGCAGTCTCCTGTGATGTGATTCCGTAGTCCCAGCCACTGATGACCAAGTTCAAGTAGTAAAGGCTTGTCGAGCCTCCAGATTTGATGTAAAAGGTACGGTAAGACCGCAAATAACTGGGGAGATAACATGATAATAAAGTAGTCATCTTATGTAATACATCTCTCATAAATAAGCAAATAAAAATCACGGACTATCAAATACATTTGTATTGCGCTCAGGGCAAATGAATTGGACGTCCTTCTAGGCGATCATGAGTTAAGGCCGTTTTTAACTATTTTCCAACCAAAATACCAAAATGTTTTATTTGCTTTCCACAATAAGAAACTTCAACCATCTCTAATCTGAAAAGAAAAATTTGGTACCTGAGTCAGAAAATAGTTAAAAATGGTCGTAACTTGCGATCGCCAAGAACAACTTCCGACTCATTGGCTCTGGGTACAAGACATCTGACACATGTGACACACTCCACTGTGCGGCTTTTGCATTATACAACCATTCATTTATTGTCTACACTTGACATGTCTACAAATTCAATAATTCTTCAACAGCTACCCAATGAAAATATCAGTTTAGAGCACTATTTCCTTGTGTTCTATTCTCAGTAAAACACTTATATATACTGGTTCCTACAATCCCTTTTCAGACTGCAACAACAGAAGCTCATTTTATTAGATGATCACAACGGTGCAATCTGATTTTCTTGAATAAGAATGTAACAGCATGTTGCTCTAGCACTGGTCAAAGTGGACAAATATTGGTACCTGTAGCCCAGAATGATGAGGCAGAACAGGTAGTAGCCCCCACAAGTGAACAGATACGCGTACTTCATCTGATACTTGGATCCCGCTGTGATCTCGACCGTTTCATTGGTATAAAAACCATAATACATCTCTGAGTTCTCAAAGAAGCCCTGCAGGATACATTTCAGATATATTTTTGACAAAGATAATAAACAGGCAAAAATAAATTATATGAAAAAAAAGAAAAATGCTTTGATATATTGATGCCCTTGCAAAGAAATGGCACATGTATTTAAGACCACAAAATCAGAAGTACACTTTCCATATAAAGCACAAGCTAGGACTGTATTTAATGCCTCAGCTCTTACCAGAGACAAGAAAACAATATACTCTTTGTGAATGCTTTGTGTTATACAGTCGTCACCGCCTAATAACCCGCCGTGTTTTAACTCGCTTCGGTCATTAGCCCGCCCATTCAGTGAAACCATTTTTTTGTCTATATAAATCACCCCCTTTATAACCCGCCTCTAAGCGGGAGACTTCGTCTAATAACCCGCCAACTTCAATGCACTGGACACAGTGACAATGAAAAAAGGGCCCCAGCGTCATGACGGACACCATTGTAATCGAATTACGTGGCGGTGCCATCGAATGGGCCACTCAGCACACTAACTAGTGGAACAAAGGCGAGAGTTATTGTGCGTGTAGACATAGGTAACACAGATGGTC
>JBCAUA010514822.1:0-16917 GCA_038406235.1 Peronia verruculata | reverse complement strand
CCCCCCCCCCCCCCCCCCCGCATATCCACACATCCAGTGCAGTTTCTGTGATTATTCCCCTTAAAAGATAGTTTAAAGTAGTTTCAATTTTTAATGAGAGAATAAATGGTTGAGTGTTTACACTTTTAAATCTACCAAGTGTCTATAACTTTGGATATCTGCAGTTGTAGTGAACAGCATAGGTTTTAACTGGATAATATTTGTAATATCACTGTATCACAACATGTAAGTCATATTATCTAACTTGTTATATATGTTTATCTTAGAGAAGAGGATTATGTGGGTTTGTAGCCAATATCAGAGTTTAGGATAAATTTTCCATCAATGAAGTTTGTCTTGAACCCAGCATAATTTCAAAAAGGTTGGACAATATCATTTCATGTGACTTCTGTTGTGCACATTTGACCCATCATATGCACAAGCATCATGAATACAGACTCAGCACACGAATGTGAGGGTTCATGTGTGATGCACTAGGTGGGACCTATTAATGGGTAGAGTAGAACTTCTTTGTTTTACTTTTCAGGATACAAATATGTCAATGAAAATTTAAGTTAACCAGTTTATTTCATATTTTCACCCCACAGCCGCTTGCATAATTTGATCAAGATAACAGGAAAATTTGCAGTCCATATATTGGCAGAGGATCAGGTTGGTTTAGCCCAAGAAGCTTATAGTATTATACTATTTAAACTGGAGAGCTGACTGATGACATCACACATGCTGGGTTGGAGCCATGCCCATGAGGGAAAGACACCTAGTTAATGCCAATCACATGTTCATGATTTCACGAATGAACGAAATTCACATTGTCTTTATCTCTTGATTGCAAGTCTGTTGTATTCTGTCTTTGCTGTAGCTCTCGATTTAGCAAAAAAATGAATCCATTTGTTTACAAGAAAAGATTCACTAGATCAGAATAGTGACTAGCTTCGCACGTTGTAAAGGACACCAAGAATAGTAAAATAGCAACGCCTCCATGGCCATGGGATCCACTGTTGGCACATGAGACACAGGGTGTTTTGTTAAGGCGTCGTCATGAGTCTGCTCTCCAGTATAAGCTTCTTGGTTTGGCCAGACATTATCATAAGAAGTATATTAAATCATCCTATAATTCAAAACTTGAACCTCTTAATATCATAATACGAAGAATTATTCTGAGAAAGTTCAATTTCTCTTTCAATGATGCTAAAGCTTCTAGCATTTATACATGTAGCTTTGATAATGATAATGACTTTCTAATGTTAAAAAAAAAATGTAGAGATGTAATTATGCTCATGATCTGTACTTTTTTCCTCTTACAACCTCTTATGTTTGATGCAGATTCACCAAGGTGTTCATTTTTCAAAACCATCCAAGGATGCAACTTGCCAGTTTGAAAACATACCTCATGTACAAGGAGATGAGGTAAGACCTTGAACTTATTTTCAACTTGTTTTCCCTATTACAAATATTGTACTTCACAACTGATATTGTGTAAAAGTATTTTGAAGGAATATAGATAAAATCAAATAAGAAAATGATAAAAAGAAAAGTCAGTGTGATCACTGTAAGAAAATATTGTTTGTCCAAGTGCAGAAATTGATGAACAGGTGTAGAGTGTATAAGTTAGAAAATGAAAAACTGTTGGGCTTAGATAGGCTATTGCGTACTCGAAGTAATAATAAAAGTACGGGTAATGGTGACCTTTGAAATCATTTTAAGAGAAAAGTCATATTACATTACAAAAATGTGTAGTACAGTCCTAACCCTGAAACTGAACAATATAGTAATCTGTTGGCATATGCCTATCTAACTCACTGAGCCCTAACCCCGACTATATCGGTATTCCCCTGTTACCGCTGAGTCCTAACCCCGACTATTTCGGTATGGGTTTCTCTTATTGGTTGTGACACCAAACAACCTTGCCATTGGTCACTTTAAAGCTATAAACATGTAGCAGCCAGTCGCTGACAATTACACATAACATACTTGAGTGAGGGTACTATAATTGCTTTGTATGCGAGGGAATCCTGACCCATATCCCAAATCCATTGTTCGCGCTGTATTGTCTTTCATAATGGCAGCCCGAAGAAGAGCGCGCATTTCGACTGCCGAGGTTTTGGAGATGATTAGGACAGCTGATTCTGATGTAGAAGGCGATTCAAGTGATGAAAGTGAAGAGGAAGATCTTTCTGATGATGCAGGTAAGGAATATTTGTTGGTTTGTTGCATATTTCTGAAATGCGTGCATGTTTTTTTTTCACTAGCACATCAAGACGTGAAAACTAGATCTAGAGGCTCTGACGCTTGATCCCAGTGAGATACACATGCATTGTATTCTTTAGTTATAAGTGCAATATAAGCCTGAGTCAACATTTATTCAGTAGTCTACTGATGTTTATTTGTATTTCTGCTTTGATGTGCTATCACATTCTTCCAAATATTTTCCTCACGGACACAGGAAAAAAAATGACACTCTCTGTTTGTTCTTTTATCATTTACAGGATCCACTACTCATACTGCTACCCCTGATGAGACCATGGACACTCATGATTACACTGAGTGGTCAGAAAACTTAGAGAGCTACCTGTTGTTACCACCATTCATCAGCAACCCTGGTCTCCATCTCCCTGACTACATCAACACTCCGCTTGATTTCTTTTGTCTTTTCCTGACGGATGAATTGCTTCGCTTGATAAAGCAAGAGACCAACCGTTATGCAAGAATTGAAATAGCTAGAGTAGGGGAGGCAGCCCCCAACTCATATACAGACGCTGGAAACCTGTGACAGTAAATGAACTGCGGGGATTTTTTGCTATTCTCATTCACATGTCCCTCGTGAAGAAACCAAGGCTACGAGACTACTGGAGCACTACCCCCATCCTTACAGCCCCCTTTGCTGCAAAAATAATGTGCAGATACAGATTTTTACATATATTTTCTTTTTTACATATAAATGACAACAGTGTCTATGTTCCTCATGGGCAGCCAGGTCACTATCCACTGGCAAAGATTGAACCACTCTATGCCCATCTACGTCAACACTTCAAGGAGCTGTACACTCCCACCAGAAATATTTCAATTGACGAAGCCATTTGCCCATTCAGGGGAAGACTCAGATTTGTCGTTTATATGAAGGACAAACCACACAAATGGGGGATAAAGTTATATGAGCTTTGCGAATCCAACTCAGGCTATGTGTGGGACTTCGAGATATATGCGGCTGTGCCAGACCTTAGCAACAGGCCAGTGGACGTTTGTCAGCGTTTGATGGGGCCTCTCCTCAACAAGGGATATATTTTGTTCACAGACGCTGGAAACCTGTGACAGTAAATGAACTGCGGGGATTTTTTGCTGTTCTCATTCACGGCTGTGCCAGACCTTAGCAACAGCCCAGTGGACGTTTGTCAGCGTTTGATGGGGCCTCTCCTCAACATGCCCGCAGTTGTCTTTTGAACTGGCAGCAGAGGACACAATGTCTGTGGGGACTGTGCGTGCCAACAGAGTTGGAATGCCTAGGGATCTCCTTGACATAAATCTTGCCGCAGGAGCGGTTGCTTTTAGGAGGAATCGTCAACTTGTGGCACTCAAGTGGCAGGACAAAAAAACAGTTACCCTGCTGACCACCATCCATGATCCTCGAGTCCTCGTGGATGTGACAACGAGGACTGGTCAGAGGAGAAAACCACAAGCCATTCAAGACTACATCATGAACATGTCTGGCGTTGACCGCAACGACCAGCTGATGGCTTACATGCCACTACGTCGGCGGTCGCTAAAGTGGTGGAAAAAGCTTTTTTTCCACATGTTCACCCTTATGTTGATCCAGGCCCAAATTCTTTTCAACAAACAGCAGCAAGTGCTTGGGCAAAAGAAAATGAAGCTGGAGGAATTCATCGTGCAAGTGGGCAACGCACTGTCCGACTATTTTGATTCTAAACGTGCAGATGAACGTGCACAACCCAACAATGGGGCGCACGTTGCAAAAGCTGCCACAGACCGTCTGTCAGCTAGACATTTTCTGAGATTTCTGCCACCAACGCCGAAGAGAGAACATCCCTTTCGGGAGTGCTTTTTGTGTTCAGCCAGGAAAAGAAAAGCTGAGGGAACACAGGCATCCAGAAAGCGGAAAGAAACACAAGTGTGGTGTGAACCATGTGGAAAAGCTCTGTGTGCTGCCCCATGTTTTGAAATATATCATACCAAAGCTGACTACCTGGCATGATCATGTGTTTGGATATATATTTCTGTGGAAATTGGATTATATTTACTAAGCTGGTGAGTTGAATCTTATGTTTTTGGTATGATTTGTTGTTATTCATGTGATTTCTAAAAGTTTTATTTTTGCCCAAATATTACCCTCTTTTCTTCCTTCTGTATCTCACAAACTACATGAAATATTGCAAAACTAATTTCAGAAATGCAAAGAACAGCCAAAATACTATATATCCACCAAGTTTTAGAACAATTGATACACATTTACTATTTTTTTTTAATTTTTGAAAAATGGTAGAAATCCCTAGGCACCAGCTGCCGCCAGTGAGCCAAGGCCTAGGGCTCAGTGAGTTAATCACTGCAGTAAAGTGCATATGAAATATTTCCAGGGTTTGCCAATCATCCTGGGTTCATTAGCAGTTCTTATATGTGACTCCCACTCTTACCATGGTGTTGGGGATCATACAGTATGGTACGGCAATGTCAATGGTGTAAGTGTTTCCGAGATTCTTCAGGAGCCCCTCATTTACTTTACAAGGTTGGTTCTTACAAATTTTAGTTGTTTATTTTGTGGCTCATTCCCTGTCCTAACTTTATGGTATAAATTTGTAAAAATAGCTCTATACTAGAGTGAAATTCTCCTGTATGAGTTTTGTTTTGAGTTCGATTTAACTTGATCCTTTATTATTAACCTTTATTCATTGATAACAGATACATGTGATCTGCTTGTAAGTCAGAACTTAGTTTTACTGTGATCATAGATATCAGAGAGTCTAACATGAAACAGCCCTGAGTAGTTCGATTGAATGACAGATTTTGTCTCACAGTTGCAAGTATAATTCTAGGAAGGGCATAATTGTCACAGTTTTATTGTCATTTACTGAGAGACTTGAACTTCTCTTAAGATGTCTCTCATAAAATTGTTTTCTTATTCCAACAGAAATTTTTGCTTTCATCGTTTTTTTCCCCCCTTGTTTTACTTATATGTGGTCTTGATCTTTCTTTTTTTTTGTAGAAAGTTCCGAGCTGTTGGGGATGAGATTTTTTTGAAGGCTTTTGAGGATGCCACTTTACCCATTGAAGACTGGAATCATGAAGGACATCTACGCATGGCTTGGAATTACATAAAGGAGCATGGCAAAGAAGGAGCTGTTCCATACATTAAGTATGTATGATATTAACACAGAACCATGTCATGTTCTTCAAAAGGAGAATGTTAACACTTTGGTCATTAGTTAGAAATGTACAGTGAAACTCGCAATCACAAACTCAAAATCTCTCGTTATTCTTGATGTCTTTTTTTTCCAGTATAGGAATAAGGATTCAGAGCAGTGATAAGAGAAAATAGCCTTGGTTATTTAACCTCTCGGTAAACACACTTGGGTGACACACGCAACATATTTTGTTGAAGGCAGCGTATCTCAGCATTTGGTTTGGATTTTGCATTTATTGCCTTGACAATGGTAACCTGTTCAATGCTGATTCGAAACATTTGTTGAACAATAGTCACGGTAGTATCAAATTGCGACATCTGCTATCATAGGTAGACTATCACATTTTAATAGTGTATAGGCATAGTAGGAAGGCATCACTTAATGGGTACGAACACGTTGTCTGTGTACACACCAACGAAGCGAGCATACACATGAATCATGTATTATGTCATGCATGTGGTCAGCAGGCCCATTGTACTGAGTGCCAGGTATGCCATTGTAGCAGCATACATTGTACTGTTGAAGGTAGGCTAACATAGAAATTACGCTGCACGAGAGATTAGTCATAAAGCATATAGACTGACTGTATGCCTCTAGGGAGCTACAATATGCTTATTGAGGTCAGATTGTGTATTACCAAAATCAAAATTCTCTCCTTAGTACTGGCGATTTGATTTTCAGTTATTGGTTTTCAAATTGCCATATACTATGGCTTAAGTAATTTATCATATGCTGTACGGAGAACTGGGCATTTGAAATTTTGTTATTTGTGAGCTCTTGCTCCCCTTGTCATTAAACATGAAATTTAATTGTACTTACTTACATAGGATATGGTAGTAATTTATAGGCTCTTATTCTAAGTAGCCACTTCAGGGGTAAAACAGATAAGACTGTCAGTGTTTCTTATATTTTGACCCCAGATGTTTTCTGGTAAAATATTGAGATTTGCCGATATACATGTACATTATTATTTTAAAAACTTAGATGAAAAAAGAGAACCCTTTGTCTGGTTTTGATCATTACTTTATAGATTGTTTCATTTACAAGTCCAGTCATCAAGCACTTCTTTTTTTTTTTTCTGTAAATTCAAAACCCTAACTGAAATTTCATTTACTTTGGATGAAGTGTAGTTGTCATATCTTCCAGATGCAAACTGCACAATAAGAATGTGATTGTTATCACTATCTATGTAAGTACCCAGGATACTGGTGAATGTGCATGTATATTTAATAAGGTATTCATTGTCTTATATATTACAGATTGGGTATTCACAAATACAATGAAAGGAACAGGGAAAAGGTGAGCATAAAATGAAGATTTTCCATTTTCAGCGAATGGTGAGTCAGTCACAGGTGTAGGAGTGAGCAGCATAAACTGAAACTTTATTCTTTTTTTCATATGCAATCATCTGTCTTACAAAACTCTGTCTTTGAGCAGAGATAGGTATATAGACATCTAGTCCGAAACCAGATTTTAGTAAAAAAAAACAACAAAAAAAACAGGCTTTCAGGATATGTTTTCAAAATGGAGCATTTTATCAAGCATTTTAAAAAAAAAATATATATCACCTGAAATAACGCTGTGATAAGTGAATGGCAGAAAGAGAGGTTGTTGGTTTTCTTACTATTAAGATTTTTTCCTTTTGTGTCTAATCTTGCTCATAGTCAGATGCATACATTGACACCTAAATCAGGCAAATTATACGTATTTTTTTCCATCTTTTTTTTTTTTTTTACAGATTAAAACTGGCTATCATGAAACTATCACAATGTTTTTCATCCATCTGGTTTCTGATGCAATTGTGCAGAGTGTGAATGCTAACGAAACCTTTGAAGAATTTCTGTCACATAATCAGCACCTCAAGAACAAAGATTTGTTGTTAGATTATTACAGTAAGGAGATACTCGCCCAGGATGAGGCTCGGAACAAGTAAGTATCTGTATTCAGCTTTATATCGTAATTGTTACCATACAGAATATTTTTGGAATATTTATAGAACAGCATTGTTTCTTCTGGTAGTGCGTAAATTTGAAAATCAAAAGATGAAAAGCACCGAAGTCTGTTTTGATAAATTATTTTGAAAAACAAAAAAAAAAATTAAATACTATTCTAGTTGCTCCAGACTGACAGTTTTATTTTATACTGCTTGAATGCTTGCAACCTTAATCTGGACTGTTAGTTTTTCACTTATTTTTAAAAAAAATTTTTTTTTTATTTTTATTATTGAGCTTTCTCGACAGCTCAGAATGTTTGAAATTCCATTGAAATGTGGCAGGTACTTCTCTTTGTGACAGTTTCAATTATAGAAAAATATTTCATGGCTGATATTTGTTTCTGGCCTGTTGCCAGTATTTTGGGGGCTCAAAGCTTCAAAAGTATTTTTGAGTGTTGGATTAACTCTTTCTGAATCCATCCATTTCAAGGACAAAACTCACAAAAAACACAGCAGATGGTCTGGTAAAAATCTTTTGTTACTCTAGAGGACTCATTTTTCAATATAGAAATATTTCTGAAGATTTTAGGTCAGTGACGATGTTATGTAATATATATAGTTTATGTACAGCTGCTTCCCCATCTAGCAAATGGACGTTGATGGCACAGTCTTCATATTCACAGTGTACATGTATTTTGTTTCATGGGGTATATCACAGCATCAGGATTTGATTTTACAGTCATGCCCTCAAGTGTGCAACATTTTGATTTGCTGCAGATTCTTTTTTGTTGACAGCCAGGGCAATTTGTAATATCTGATAGCAGAGGTGGACCAATACTTTTCAGTAGTTAGTAGTCCTACCTAGGCCTAGCAGTAAAACATTGCTTATCAAATGCAAACACACTGACAGCGCACATGCAGACACAAGTGTAGCACCATACATATACATGGATCGCCTACTGCAGGCCTCATGTGGTCAGTTACTTATCAAACATAATATTAGTATTATTAGTATTCAGACCTGTGCTAGCAAAGAAAGTGCACTGTGAGAGATTGATCATGAGGTGTGCAGTAGCATGCAGGCAGGTAGGCCAACATTAGGCCAGTAGTGTGTGCCTGGCAAGCTACATGGCTGTACTAAGGTCATGTGTAGGCCTATACCAAATCAGCAGTGTCGATACAGAAATCTCTCTCTTTGTGTATGGAGTCAGGGTGTTTTTCTTTACTCCTAGGCCTACTGATCTGTTTATCTTTGCCAGCAGATATCGCAATCTGCTCCTGTTTTATCTTTTTTAATCAACTAATGGAACAGATTCAAATATTCATTTGGAATATTTGCCATCATCAGGGTAATGACTGTAAAATCTAAATGCCCTGCTGAAATATGATGCTTGAAACAAAATTATTTTAAGTACAGGTATATCCCATGTGTATACATGTGCTCATGGACAGGGGAAGTAACCATTTGAGAATTATATAATACAGTGGAACTTGAATATTAAGAAATTGAAGGAATGACGACTTTTATTTCTTAATATCAAAATTTCTTAATATCCAATAGAGACCATAAAGCAATAAGAGACAGCCCATACACTAACATCCTTAACATTTATCATTTCCACTGATAAGCGCTCCTTTACAACGCCTGCATATGCATTTTGCACAGAAAAGTGTTTAACAATAACATTTTTTTTTTTTTAAACAATGAACTGTTGAAACTGGTAGGCTACTAAACGATACCCTTTACTTCTTTCCTCCTACAGATTTATACTTCCTGACAAGAAAAATTTACCGTGAGCATTGTGAAAAGTGTTACTTTTCTGTGATAAAGCCAGATGGAACAGAAACAGCAGTAGTTAATCATAATGACTGAAAACTTGTGTAATGAGAAAAGGGAGACCCAAGTTTATCTTTTCATAATTTATATCAGATCAGAAAAGTGTCCTACAGTGTATTTGTGATAAAGGACATAAAAAAAAAAAGGAAAAGAAATTAAAGTAGTGCAAGTACAGGTACATTCACTTATTAAATTTATGTTGTACATGTATATTATATCATTATTTCTGACAAATTTCTCCTGGAAAATTTGCAGCCTGCATATTTTCATGACAGCTAGGTATATTATTACAGTTAGGGAAAATTTCATAACAAATTTGTGAAACATAACCTACATATAAGTTTATTTCATCTAAATGTTTTCTGTTTACGACCAGAAATATGGATGCCTATTGATATGACAAATGTTGAAACATATTACTCTGTCCATATACATGTTCTTGCGTTTCCAGGCAACATGCCATTCATCAGTTTGGATGGATGCAAGTAAGCATCCAAAGCATCCAGAGCTTTTGGTACAAATTTTTTTTTTTTTTTTCAGAATTTAGAACATATGCACTGTTTTGTCATTACGTACATAAATTATGTTATTTTCTTTTTAACGTATATATATATATATATATATTATTTATTTATATATAATATATACTTCTTATTTATACTGTTTTATAGATGAATGAGTGATGCATGCACTCTAGTCATACATGATAAAATGCAGCTGAAATTGACATCTATGATCTCTCATTTCATAACATCAGGGCTACAGGTACTGTAGCAAGAATCATGAGTGCATTTGAAGAGTGGTTTTTTGTTGTTTTTTTTTGTTCACCTTAGACTAGTTCAGAATAAATGAAGTGGGTAGACATGTACAATGTGTACTTTTGAGTTTCTCACAATTATACTATGTATTCTTTACTGAATGATTTGACAGAGTTTTTATGTGCACATATGATGTTTACACTAGATCTATCAAAAATAATGCAAGGGTCTCCATCTAAGAACCTGGTCTGTGTATGAACCCACTTTTGCTGTGAAACTATTTTTTTCCCAAATACATGTACTTGTAATAAAATCTGCCTAAGAAGCCGATGTTGGTCCAAGACAAGCAATCACTTATGGTGTAATTTCACATCAGATTAATTCAGATTGTCTAATCGAGAGAAGGACACAGTGCTATGCCTGCAGTAACATAGAAAGTCAAAGGGGATGGAGGGAACAGGGTGATGAAAACGGGATCCTGGGAAGTAATAGCTGATCTATGACACGAGTGTAATCAGGCCCACATGGAATAGCCAGTAATCATTGGTTCAGTGTACTGTATAGAAAAGAATAAATTTGGTCCCCTTCTTCAGTCGGCCTAATTTAAAACTGGAGTCCCACATACATGGCAACATAGGAAAATCATGTTCTCATTCAACAATGATACTGTTAATGTTACGTGGAAAGTCGCTCAGTGTTTAAATGCTGGGTATTATGGATGAAACTATACATTAGGAAATGTCAGGAATTGTTACAGAACACACATGTAGAGGAGAAAACTGTTCTTATTTGCAATTGCATAGTTACAACTTTTGACTTTCGATAATACATACATGTAATCAGTTAAATAGCAGTAAAGACAGTGGTCAAATGGAAATGTGAATTAAGATTTGTCCACCCAAGAGCCTGTTTTTTTGGCAATACTTGTATTTATATCTCCCGGCCACAGGGCTCATGGGTGGAGACCACTCTATAAAAAGTATAAGTTAGCTGCTGCTTTTTTTTAGCACTGGAATGTGGATGTATTGTACTCTGTGACTAAAGTATGTGTGGATGAATTTGATGATGATGACATCCTTTGCTCATTTTCCCCATCAGCGACAGTCTCTTAGTCTGACACAAGCAGTGTCCTCAAGGTGTTTTAATTTGTTGGAACAATTGCACTGACAATTGACTGACAATTTGGGTTAAAATGCGAGCTTGTTCTCTTTCACATTGAATTTGATGATGTAGAGGACAGGCTTAACTGGCGTGAACGACTTTTTATTTTTGTTTGTTCAATTACGTGTAATTGTTGTGTGTGGACAGACTGCTCATTTTGCATGGAATGTTTGACAAAATTTGGCTGGTGACTATCTACACACATGTAGCCTCATGTATATATATGTAATATGGCTGGTAGAAGTAAAAATGAATAAATGAACATGTACTGTTGGCCTTCTTGATGTTCATGTATCATGAATAGTCAGATGAATTTGGAATACAATACATGTAGATTTACAGCTCTAAGTCTAAATGATTTCGTATTCCAAGTGGCTTATCTGGCATACAAAAATCTGTACCACTACCACACGAGACATTGCAAAGCTGATTTTGAAAAATGCATGTCCATGTAGTATTGCAAAAAGAAAAATGGGATCTCAATCTTCATGGTGCCACCTAATCAGTTTTGCTGACGTACTACATATACTTTCCTGAATAATATATATATTCAATATAATTATGAGTATTGTATGTTATGCTTTGTGATTTTTTATATTGTACATGGTGGTGTAGGCCTGCATGCAGTATTTTTCAACATCTGGTATTTCATACCCAGTGCAGATCTGAGAATATTTCAAGTTGGCCAGTATTTTTTAAGAATTTCCCCATTTTCAAATGGTATGTGGGTTTCTAAGTTCCAAACAAGTGGAGTACTTCATTTTCTTGAAGTGATAAAACAGATTTTAATTTAACAGATTATGCACAAGATGAAGTCTGCTGTCATTTCTTCACAAAACATTGTGTAAGAATGTTACTGGATCTGTTTTTTTTACAAATTTCATGAAAATCTCGGTGAGAAGTAGAGAGATTGATGAAATGATTAAAAAAGCTTGTTGAAGAAAAGTTTTGTGTGAATTGATAAATATTTTGTCCATACATGTGATTGGAGTGAATGAAAGCAGAAAGGTGGCTGGGATTCCACCTAAAGTAGGGTTAGGAGGTGATATTCAAATGTACAAAAATTTTGAACATTTTCCATGTTGATATTCATGTCTTCAGCTATAGACATCAATAGCGGAACTTTTAATTAAGTACACTGATGTCAAACAGTCCTGCAAGCGTTGTAAAAGTACTGTATTTTTTTTCTTAAACTTTCAGTGTCACATCTGATGTAAACATCTAGTGTCAGAGAAATATTGTACATGTATGTGAATGGGTGAGACAGATGCTCAAAACTAATTGAAAACATGACAACTGATGATCATGTGCTATAAATGTTCTACACCTCATACATTTTCTAACACTGAAATACATGTAGCTAAGAAAATTGTTCACTGGCTTCTGATCTCAGTGTAAGGCAGACCTCCCAACTTCAAAAACTAGAATTCATTATTAATACTGTAATAATTTAGGAACTTTTTTTCCATGAATCTTGTAGAAAAATCAGTAACATCTCACAATTGCTGCACATGTCTGTCCTTTGCTAAGGACTGGGCATAAGCCCCCTTCAGCCTCTCCAGTTTTTGGGCAAAAAATTTGAAATGGTGATTTAACCACAGCAGATTTTATTGACTGCAACACCACACTTTATGGCAGACAGGTGTCAACACTTTTAGGGTTAACTGGTCGCTTGGAATTAAGTTGTGTGATTTGTAGATCATCTGAAGATATACCTTGGAGTAAAATTGAAAGAGAACATGAAATCAGACCCATTCCACATCAAGCGATCAGATCAAATGCAGCAAACACTAATATTTTAACACTTCATGGTTTATTCAAGTGCATTCAGTTGCATTTTTCTTTTTTACATATTAGTCTTCTCCGTCTTCATCATCTCCACCTCCAGACTGACCCTTCTTGGCATTCTTCCTCTTCACACGTCCTGAAAATGGGAAAAGCAAAGGGGATGATGATTAATTTTTAACCATTGACAAAATGCTTCAGTGCATATTTTCATTACCAATGCGAGAAAATGGAAAGAACAATGGTGCCGTTTAAATATTGAAGGTATATGCCGTTTAAATATTGAAGGTATAAATCAGCACCATTCACATGAAAGTGAAAAGGTTTGATGATACAAACACTATTTTACACTCCATAAGAATTTCACGTCTTGCGCTGCAAGTCTAGAAAAAAATAAAGGGACACGATAACAGAGCACACACTAAAGAAACACTATGCAGCAGCTCGAAGTATAACCCTATCAGGGATGTCAATCTGTCTACATGAAAAAGTAGGAAAAGTTCCTGGCATATGCTTTAGCAACTCGCAAAACTGAGGTACACTGATGGTAAACAATACTGGATTTGGGGTCAGTAGAGAAATTACTGACAGCCAAAAAAAGCAGGAAATTCTATGAAAGTAGGAAATTTGACATCCCTGTTCCATGCCCTGTCCCAGTGTTACACTAAAAATTCAACCATCAAAACTTGCAATAGTCTCCAAAAAAAAAAAAAAAAAATAATAAAAAAATTCACCACTGACAAAACAATGTACAGGGATGTTAATCTGTCGACATGAAAAAGTGGAAAAAGTTCCTGGCATATTCTTTAGCAACGCATAAAATGGAAGTATGTTAATGGTAAATAATACCAGACTTGGGGCTAACAGAGAAATTACTGAAAGCCAAAAAGTAGGAAATTTGACATCCCTGAACGTAACAGGGAAATTATTCTCTATGAAATAAATCTTGAAGAGAACTACGGTAACTACAACAAATCTTAAAACACAACGTCATCAGATCTGTCATCCACACTGAGCAAAAAAAAAAAGTGAAATAAAAATCTTGAAAATTAAGGGACATATCAGCAAGACATTTTACAAAATTATACTCATCCAGCATTGCCATTGGTTGAATCAGCCACTCGTGATTAAGCAGTCAAGGGCTAATAAATACCTCATGGCTACTGTCCAGTCGTCTAAGCGTAGGCTAAAAATATGGCTTCTCTTCCTTCACATGCAACAGCTCAGCTACTACCAGAACCAGAAACATCTTTATCGCACCTCTTCCCCTAGCCTATTCTAGATCTATTGTCTACTTCAGAGCTCTGCCACAGTGCCAATACCAATGTATGGTAGCTATCCATGCGCACCAGTGCCCGGCCTAGACACGAGTGTGTTTGCATTGCCCTTAAAGGCGAAGTTGCATAATTTTGCATTCAGTCAACCCGAGGAATTATATATGAGAAACAAGGGATGAGAACACACATGCAAACAAAAAATTTGTCACATTTTATGTTGATACAAAGCTTACTACATTAACTGTCTGTGAGCTAAGTAATGTGAAGGTAAACATACCAGGTCTGCCACCTCCATAAGGTGACCTGAGGGAGAAGTCAATGTGCTTCTGAGAGTCCAATCGCACAACATAGCTAGGGATGTTCACCACTTGCTTGCGGACTCTGGAGGGTAAGCATGGCATGGAATTAATGATTTTGTTTAAAAAAAAAGTTTTCGGTACTCTGAGATAAAAAAGGGGAGCTAATTCTTGTGTTATTGTCAACTACAACAAAGGCAATTCCAAGATGTTATTGTCTGGACAAGAGTTTCAAAACCGCTTCCGAACTGCAGCTGCTGGGCCGTTCTGATCACTTCATTTTCTGCAACAGTTTAGGCTGGAAATCTGCAGTTAGAAAAGGATGCCACTTGACTGATCTATATGGGCCGTAAAAGCATGCTTAAACACAATAAGGACTGCTTTCCAAATATCATGGCATAAAGTATTCGTTCTATATTGCCTTTTGAAATTGAGATCCTTTCCATCAATTCTTTCACAAATTTCCTTGAACTCTTGGGACAAAGGTCTTTAAAAAAAAAAAAAAAAAAGCCCTTTCTGTCAACACCTTACATAATATTACCTGTCACAAAACCCAATATCGATAGACATAAGGTTTCAGTAACCTCAGTGGCCTATCAATGTGTAACTGTCATAAAGCAACTCCAGCACTGATGCTTGGGTCACTCTCAAGTTTGCCATTGAATGCCACAGCCAGGATTAAGAATTTAGTTCCATCTGTAGTAGACATAGGGAACAAGTCCCTAGTGGCCTACGGGAATGATATGATTCAAGTTTGTCTGCAGAAATTAATGCACAGCTTTATTCAAATGCTAATGATTTTTCAAACGTGAACGTTGAACAGGAAATTTAAAAAAAAAAAAAATTCTACAGTGATGTTCAGCTTTCAGTTTAAGCAAGCCACTTTTGTGGCAAAGAAAGTTCGATTTATTATGGAAAAATCTAGCAAACAGAATTCTCAAAAGGACAAGAAATTTCAAAGATTGTTTCTAGAGATCTATGGAAAGTATCAAACAAAAAGTAATCCAAAAGTGGAGTGGTGTGGCTGAATAATAATTTGTCAGGTTTCCACACTCACCTGATATGTCTCTGTCTGATCAGAACACGGGCATGATGGATGCTCTTTGCAAGACCCAGTTTGAACACCTGTGTCTGGAGACGGCGTTCCAAGAAGTCTTCCAGTCTCAAGCCCAAAACGTAATCGAGTTTCATTTTACTCTCATCAAGCACACCAATGCGAACCAGTCGGCGAAGGAGAGCATTGCCTGTCGGGAAGAAATTTATCCACCCATACTATTTAAATATAAAGATATCTTGGGCCCACATTTATTTATCCCTAAGTTTTCATCTGATGTTGAATAGACCTGTTTTTTAAAATGAAGATATGGTTATGACATTTATAATCAGTCTTTCTCAAATTGTGTTACTTAAAATTTCTGTCATTTGCCTCCATCGAGTCGTAGATCCAAATTGGTTTGCCTAACTAACTGAAAGAACCTCAAAAAAAAAAAAATTCAATTTCTGATCAGAGAAACATTTACTTTGTTGTAATAAATTCCAGAAAACGCCTTGAATTTAAATAAAGATATTCATATTTGGCAATTAAAATTCATTTAGCCTATCCACTGAATCAAATGCAGAAATGCACTTACCCTCAAAAAGGCGCTTTGGGTCTTTCTCTTCAAGTGTCAGCAATTCTCTTGCAGCTTTTCTGATTTTTCCCAGGGTATACTTGACTCTCCATACTTCACGCTTGTTGCGGAGACCATATTCACCAATAAGTTTCAACTCCTGATCAAGTCGTTCCTTCTCAAAGGGGCGACGTGGAGTTGTGTAGGTTTTATGATGGATGTGAGGTATTCTACCCGGCATTGTGGTTTATTAACCTGAGGATGAGTCAGAAATGTTAGTACATTAAATCAAAATCAAGACATTAGAACCTGGTCAATGTATTTCACAACACAGAAAAATTTTTTGAAAGACACTGTCTTGAAAAATGGTCTGATCTAGATCTAGTCAAAATCTTGACTGTCAACTCACATCTAAGCCCAGGCCTGGCGATTTAAGATAGAAAAATTCCTTTAGATCATTTAGATCTAGAGTCAAGGAACCCCTCATAGGCCAACCCCACCAATGGGCCACTGGCCAGTTTATTGCCTTATATTTTGGTTAGGCAACTTTTCTCAGCCGATTTTTTATTTTGTTTCACCCGTACCAAGTATTTCCTGTGTTGATATGCTCTGGCAACGATATTGAGAAGCTGGTTGTGAACTGAGAAGAAACTTTGTCTCTGAACTGAAGCAAGAAAGTAGGCGCTTTTTCGTTTGTTCCCACCCCGACTTTTAAATAGCCATTTATAGGCCTAGATCTAGATCTACATGTTAGCGTTAGGGTGGACTTGCAGTGGTCAAGGGTCTCATAGTCTACATGTTAGCGTTAGGGAGGACCGTCACCCGCTCGTCTGACCTACATGTTAGCAT